>PVKU01007701.1:0-83588 GCA_004027475.1 Anoura caudifer | reverse complement strand
TGTAAGGGATCTGTATGCAGAAAACTACACAACATTGAAGAAAGAAATCAAGGAAGACACAAACAAATGGAAACATATACCGTGTTCATGGATCGGAAGAATTAACATCATCAAAATGTCCATACTACCCAAAGCAATTTACAGATTCAATGCAATACCTATTAAATTACCAATGGCATATTTCACAGACATAGAACAAAGACTTCAAAAATTTATTTGGAGCCATAAACAACCTCAAATAGCTGCAGCAATTTTGAGAAAGAAGAGCGAAGTAGGAGGGATTACAATACCTGACAGCAACCTGTAATACAAGGCCACTGTAATAAAAACAGCCTGGTACTGGCACAAAAACAGACACATGGACCAGTGGAATAGAATAGAGAGCCCAGAAGTAAACCCAATTCTCTACAGTCAATTAATATTTGACAAAGGAGGCAGCAACATAAAATGGAGTAAATGTTGTCTCTTCAACAAGTGGTGTTGAGAGAACTGGACAGCTACGTGCAAAAAAATGAAACTTGAACACCAACTTACACCATACACAAAAATAAATTCAAGGTGGATAAAATATTTAAATAGAAGCCATGACACCATTAAAGTCCTAGAGGAGAACATAGGCAGGAAAATCTCAGACATTTCATACAGCAACATTTTTACTGATATGTCCCCTAAAGCAAAGGACATAAAGGAAAGAATAAACAAATGGGATCTCATCAAAATAAAAAGCTTCTGTATGGCTAAAGAAAACAGTATTAAAATAAAAAGAGAACCAACTGTATGGGAAAACATGTTTGCCAATGATACCTCAGACAAGGGTTTAATCTCCAAAATATATAAAGAACTTACATGACTCCACTCCAAGAAGATAAGCAACCCAGTTAAAAAAATGGGCAAAGGACTTGAACACACACTTCTCCAAGGAGGACATATAGAAGATCCAGAAATACATGAAAAGATGCTCAATATCGCTAGCTCTCAGAGAGATGCAAATTAAAACCACAATGAGATACCACTTCACACCAATCAGAATGGCCATCATAAACAAAGCAACAAACAGCAAGTGTTGGAGAGGTTGTGGAGGAAAGGGGACCCTAGTACACTGTTGGTGGGACTGCAGACTGGTACAGCCACTATGGAAAGCAGTATGGAATTTTCTAAGAAAACTAAAAATGGACCTACCTTTTGACCCAACAATTCCACTGCTAGCATTATATCCTAGAAACCCTGAAACACCAATCTTCATAGCAGCACAATTTACAATAGCGAAGTGTTGGAAGTAACCTAGGTGCCCATCAGTAAATGAATGGATCAAGAAACTATGGTACATTTACACAATGGAATTCTATGCAGCAGAAAGAAAGAAGGAGCTCCTACCCTTCGTGACAGCATGGATGGAACTGGAGAGCATTATGCTAAGCAAAATAATCCAGGAGGTGAGAGACAAATACCATATGATCTCACCTTTAACAGGAACTTAATAAAAAAAATAATATAACCAAAGACAGTGAAATTGAGAACAAGAGAGGAAAGGGATAGGAATATCCAGTGAAAAGGGGAAGGGAGTAGAGCAACAAGTATGAAAGACACATGGACAAAAGCTAGGAGGGGGTGGAAATGGGAGGGAGCTGGGGAGGGCTGGGGCAGAGGGACGGGATGGGAGAAGAAAACAGAAAACTGTATAAGAACAACAATTAAAATAAATTTTTTTAAAAAAGGAATAAGTCTACCAAGACATGATCTATTTGGGGAGGAAAGGTGGCCAATCTCTCAAAGGAGAATGGCCAAGAGTCTTTTCTTCAATGGGCTTTTATTGGATTTGTTTTGCACAAGAATACAGGTAAATCTCATTAATCATTGTCAGGCAGTAAGGATCAAACAATAGATAACATACAAAGAACTCTGAGGGCCTATTTTGTGTCAGGGTCAGATAGCTAAAGAGTTATAAAACTTTGAGGAACAAACTCACTTCTTGCTTGGACCCTTATCCTTTAAATGAGAGTATTCTAAACAAAGCAGGTTTCATAGGATTTTACATATTCTTTCTTAGGCCTGATCACCCTAGGGAACCCACCCTTTCCATCACAGGGCTGCACCCACCCCCAGCATTGTTTCAGGCTTAAGTCAGGCAGGGGAAGTAAGGCAGCCAAGAGATTAGGAGACTGCTTGAAGACAGCATAAGGACTCAGGCTATGTCAAAGCCGAGGGGTGAGGGTTTATCACTTCCTTTTGCTATAGCCTCCCAAGGCCTTCCCTGGGGCCTCTCCAATCCTAACTTAACCTGGGGAACCTAACCAATCAAGCAGTGGGGGCCAGGCAGGGTAAAGAAAAAGGAGCAGAAGTGGTGCCCCTGCCAAGGAGATCAGCTTTGTCTCCTTAGTGGCTTATAGTCTGAAGGTCGCTCAGTCAGCCTTAGCTGGGGGTGGGCTGGGGGGTGTTACAGCTTCTGAAACCAGGCAGGGTGGTTCCCAGCACCCTCTGAATTACACAGTGACTAAACAACACTGGGCAATTACACACTGACTAAATTTCACTGGGCAAATAATGCAATCCATCTGTAACATTTAGCCAATCGTACAGCATTTTCATTGATTTTAATACTACCATTTTTCTGGTTTGGTGGAACATACCAATGGTATAATCAAAACTGAACTAAGATTTCTGAACCTTTTAATCTACTTTTGCCCAAAGCTCTTTGTATAGTTCTCCTCAAATGAGATCTACTCCTTTTGTTAAATGAAATCTTTCTTATTATGAAATAGTCATTGGCTGCCCTACACACCAAGATAAAGGAACATGTAAACCGACCTTACTAAAAGGAGACATTCTGCATCATTGTCAAGGGCTTATTGACCATCTTAAAGAAATTGATAAATTAGTAACTAGTTTATTTTACAATGTGCTTCCAGGAGGCAAAGCACAGAAACCATATTCTGTCTAAAGGAAAAGACATCAAATAAAAGACTCTTTTTCCACTTTATGGAATGGACCTTATTAGGTATAGTAATCCATACGCAGCCAAACTTAAAGAAATTAACTCATAGATTCACATGTCTCATTTTTAAAAACCTCCTAAATATGAATGGATGCATATCTACTCTAGTCTCTGACATGTACCTCCACCTACTAGGGACATCAAAGACTCTTCGAGGGTCAGAAGCCACCAACATCACAGGCAGACAACCATTCCAAGACAAGGCCTGTACACCCACAACTTGATGTTGAACTCAAAAATCTTTCTTAATCTTTCTTTTTGCCTGACAATAATAACAGTTGTAATTGTCCTTTGAACTCTTCTCAAAATTTATTCTTATATTACTTAATTTTAATAACCAATTAAGGTATATAAAATGATTTTTATATTGTTGCTTTCTTTCTTAAAGTTTCCTAATAAAACAATTTGTCTCCTCCGAACCCTTCCATTATTGAATGTAAAAGGTTTAACTTGGGTACCTGCTGAAGTTTCCCATCTACTAGACAGTAGTATTTTGATTATTTTTTATAATAATGAATTTAATATCTTGTTAGCCATGCATTGATATTCTACTTTATATAACTTTTGTACATTTTTCTCTGCATATATCTATTATAAAGGAGCCATCTTGGGCTAATATTTTAAAGAATACCTCCCTGATAATTCTCCTGGTGAAATTATATATGGGTCTAGTGTGAATGAACATTGTATAGCCATAGAAATACAGAGTGGGACAAAAATGAGTTTAGAATTGTGAGTATACAAAATAGTTTATTCTTGTGTTGTTATTTATTAATAACTGTATTATTTTTCATATGAAAAACTGGAAATCTACTTTTGCCCCACCCAATAGATTTTAAAAAAAGAAAAATACCTGGATATGGTGAAAAAAAAAAAAAACAAACAAAAAGGCTTGCAGTAGCCTTCCAGTAATATATTTTGTTTCAGACTTACCAGCTATACTCTTGAGACTGAATGCTGAAATAACATGAAAAAAAATCAATGTCCCCATTTCAGAATTATTGTGGTACTTGGTGGGCAGAAATGTTTATAAGTACAGTCATCCCTCGCTATATCGTGGTTCACTTATTGTGGCTTCACTATATCATGGGTTTAAAAAAATGTAATTCTGTATTGCAGAGTTTTCACTATATTGTAGGATTTTGCAGTATATAGGTATTCATATAATATTTATGATTTTAAATATTTTTGCCTAAAATTTAAAACAATATAAAAATATAAAAATATTAATTCAAACTTATTTAAAATATTATATTGAAATAAAATACAGTATGTATTTCATCAGCGGATGAATACCGTACTATAGACAATGGAAATGCAGTACGCCACTACTGCTTGTGCAAGTTTGCCAGCGTGAGATTGTGCACTACACACTATTGGCTGACGGAATGGGAGGCAACCAATCTCAGCACTGTGTTCTGTATCCTGGACACTGATTGGCTTAGTGACTGCATCATTTGTCTCTTTGCTTTCTGCACTGTGTCCATACATTCAGCATCTCTCCTTGTCCACTTTACATTGATGTTTGATCTCTGTGTGTAGTGTTGCCCTGCTGTGTTGAGTTTTTGAGAAATTTTCATAAAAGTTTGAATTTATTTCAAGCCCTACAATGCCACCCAAATGTTTTGCACCTTCTAAGGCTTCTGGCAGTGAACCCAAGCACCAGAGGAATATGATTACCATCAAAGAAAAGGTGGAACTTCTCGACATGTTAAAGCAAGGCAAAAGCGACGTGGCTGTAGGCCGCCATTATGGGATCAATGAATCTACTGTTTGCTACATAAAGAAAGAAGAGAAGAATATTAGGACTGAGGCAATAATGACTTTTAACAAGACTGCAAAGAGGGTGGTCACTTCCCACAATAAGACCATTGTGAGGATGGAGTCTGCATTGGCCCTGTGGATAAATTACTGCAGGAAGAAGAATATGTCACTGGATACCAACACCATTTGGATGAAGGCCAAGAAACTTTATGATAGTTTTGCAGAAAGCATGGATGTTCATGACGGTGATGAGGATGAAGATAAGGATGACGATGCAGAAGCAGGACCATTGAGTTCTTCACCCACCAGACCAACTCCATTCAGTGCCAGCAAGGGTTGATTTGACAAATTTCAAAGATGCTTTGGACTCAGCATTTCTCTGCACGGAGAAGCTGTGTCTGTAGATAAAAAGCAGCAGCAGCAACTCCCCATAACTATGTTCATCAGTCAGACAAAGAGATCAGTTACACCTACGCCTTTAGTGGAAATAGAAGTTATAGCCCAGGGAGAAGATACTGCACCATCTGATGAAGTGCCTAATGAAGTGGTGCCTTCAGAAGAGCTGTAATGCTCTTCTTGGCTGTGAGGTACATTCATCTCATCATCTTCACCACCTTCATCGCCATCAGTACTGCACAGCTACATAATTCATGATCTTCATCATTCAAGTTGTAGTATACTTTACTGGTGAGTACCCATATAGAATTTTATACATTGTTAAAATTATGTAGGTTTAAGAGTGTAGAAAGTGTTTAAGAGCATATGAAGTGTTTATAAGAGTGTGGGAAAGGTTAATAAGAGAATGGGAGAAGTTTACAGGAGTGTGGGAAGGGTTTATAAAGCCTTAAAATATATATAAATCATAAAATAAATATAACACCACTCCTTCATGGATTTTTACCTATCGCGGGGACCTCCAGAATGTAACTCCTGTGATAGGTGAGGGATCACTGTACTCCACCTTCATTGTATTCTGGATGCTTATGAGAAGCCCTGTGGAATAATCAAACTTTAGGTCATTTTAAGTTTACTTATTTAACTATGGCAGGGGAAACTCAACATTCTTGTCCATTTTGTATACCCCCACTGCTCCCATGCCATAGTTTCCCAAAGGCAATAGCATTTTTGGTGAATCTAACAACATTGGCCCTCTGTTAAAGATAAGAGGTGAATTACTGGAGGATTATTAGCTGGACTTGCTATCAGTACAATCTAAATTTGAAGTTAACAAAGAATGTTATTTTTTTAGCAAAAGACTCTTTATCTAAAACAGCTCATATTGAAAAAAATGTTATTTCAAAAAAAAAAAAAGAAAAAGAATGGGAAGTAGCATGGAAAGATGATGAGGCCTTGGCTCAATGGATAGAACAGACTCAGCTGACTATAAAAGGTCATGTACAAACCCCACCATGGAGATGTGCCTGTACCCTAACTCAACAGGGCTTATCATCTACACCAGCAGTTTTCAACCTTTTTCATCTCATGGTACACATAAACTAATTACTAAAATTCTGTGGCACACCAAAAATATATTTTTGCCAATCTGAGAAAAATAGATGTAATTTTGATTCATTTATACTGGACACTGATTGTTGTAGTGGCTGTTGTTATTTTTTTATTTGATAAGCTAAGGGAAAAGAGGTCATTGGCCATGACTAAATAGTCAAGTACTGCATGTTTTAAAAATTCTTGTGGCATACCAGTTGTAAATCACTGATCTATGCTAATACAAATGGAATCTGAAGTTACTAGGAAACAATGGCTGACTATAAGAGGTGCAGAAGCCCAGTCTAGACACTTATGGAACTTTTATGATCCCCTTGGATTTTGGAAAGTTTTAGGTGGAGGATGTAATCAATGGCATTGTATCATAATAGCCAAGGTACCTTAGTTAAATTCTAAGCTAAGATTTTCAATAGTTCATAGAGACTCTCCTTAATAACACTAAATGGGCTGTATTAAAATATAATAGCAAATGGGAGCCCATCTTAGTATCAGATTGTGAAGATAAAAAAGATGAATGGTTTTGTCCCTGATCTATGTGGAATTCTGAATTCACCCAAATCTGGCCTACTGTATCTAACTCCGCCAACATCAATATGCCATATATGGGAAAGGGACTTTTTTGTTGGAAAGGGTTAGAAAATTCTTCTGTTACACAAAGCAATTTCTTTTTTAAACCCTGTGATTATAATGAGCTGCCTGGGGAATTAGGGGTGATTCCAGGGTGTCCTCTTTAGAGGTGTGGGTAGCAGTGGCTTCTCTAATGGTGCGTGTGTGTGTGTGCGCACATGCGTGCATGCATGTGTGATAACAGCATGAGAGTACTGTCATCTATGATAACTGTCATCTGTGCTGTGGGTAGCACTCATCTGATAATAGCAGGGTGAATGCATGGATCACTGAGGCCCACATGGCATTTGTCAGGGGGCTCCATTCCTCACAGTGGAATTCCTCCATTCCACATTGGGTGAGGATTAGTAACAAATCTGTATGCAAATAACTGATCTTTATGAACATGGGAGTGAAAGCCCAAAGAACAGCATTTTTCCAATGGGAGATATTAACCTTGCATTTTTGTTGAACTTTCATGTTTTTAGGAAGCATCCCTACCAAAGGAACATAAACCCTGTGTTTTATTAACCCATCTTGGTTTTAAAATTTTAATTGTGCCCTGGGATTTCAATGCCAGTAGGATTTGTGGAGTTAGTTTTCAGTGTTAAGGATCCTGTATCAGTCTTCCTGAGACTCTGTCACCTTTCTCTTGGCCTTTATCAAATTCCCATTCACCAAAACCTGAGTTATGGGGAAAGACATACACAACAATTTGTGGGGAAGAGATAATTAAATCCAGGGACTCTTGGCACATTACTTTTTTTAAAAAAAATTTGTTGTTCAGGTACAATTGTCCGCCTTTTCCTCCCACCTCACCCCCACCAGCCATCCCCATCTCCCTCCCCTGATTCCACCCATCTTGGTTTTGTCCATGTGTCCTTTATAGTTGTTCCTGAAAACCCTTCCTCCTTCCCCCAATTATCTCCTTCCACCTCCCTTCTGGTTACTGTCATATTGTTCTTAATTTCAGTGTCTCCTACCCTTTGCAACAGCGTGGATGGAACCGGAGAGCATTATGCTAAGTGAAACAAGCCAGGTGATGAAAGACAAATACCATATGACCTCATCTTTAAGTGGAACCTAATTTACATTTTCTATTTTAAGTGACTCATTTTGGGGTGAGAATACTAAGCCTAGTGTGAAGAACTGACTGGTCCAGGTCCCAGAGCAAAGGTGAATGGCTCTGGTGGCAATGGAGAATGGAGTTCTGGTGATGTATATCATGTGGACTCTTAAGTTCCAGGTGAAAACAAAATTCATGACATGCCTGGCATGTGGCCTTGCCTTTCATACCAATAGAGAGGACTATGGTGGAGGAACAGGCACATTAAGTCATTGGCTGCAGCCTGTTTAAGACTATTTTCCCTACAATCTGTCATTTACAATTCTGTGCTGAGACACTTTCAAGGGACAGGTTGCTATTCCTGACACAGAGCTATAAGTTGACATGGACCGAGATAAACCAATTTGGAAAGAAGCATGGTCTACCACATGGAAGAGAGGAGAAGGGAGGCTATTGGGTCACAAGGAGAAAAGCTTCAATAATTGGGATGCTCACGGCATCTGGCTTCACAGCATTGTCAGCTTTAACTTTAATAAGGTAACTTTGAAAATAACCCCCAATTTCTTTTAAAACTCAGAAGATGAAAAAATCTTTTCAGATATTCTCTGCCATAAAAAATAAGTCCAAATGTTAAGCAGAGGGCTCTGAATTATTAAAAATGCTTCCTGGGTCACCCTGTGATATTAAACCCAAAATGTGATGGTTTTCTGTCAAGCACAAGGAAGATGAGCAGAGAAGTGAGTCTCAGGGCTCATGATCCCTTTGAGTTCTGCAGCATTAGGTGGTAAGGTGGGAGAAGGAAGCTCTAGCCCAAACATCAGGGATGCCACTAAATTGGGTGACAATGAAAAAAAAAGCTCACCATGCAGTTCCAGGTCCAAGCCAGTTTCCTTCATTAACAAGGTTGGTCATCAACAATCCACTCTAGATGAGAAGATGGCAGCCAAGTGGGTGAAAGCTGAGTCCACTTGCTCTAGCCCCCAACTTGGATTTTCAACTGATCTTCTGACCTAAAAAGCTGAACAATCAATGGAATCTTAGCTGATATGAAGTTTTAAGCCAAAGGATATAGGAGACATTTCACAATGGGTGGTAAGGAGACTGAGTAAGTTGAAGGGGGGTATCCCATGTGTGGTGCCTGTAGATGCAGAAAGAATGATCAGACATTGCAGATTTGTGGCTCCCTCACCTCCCAGGGTACAGGGCTCCAGTCCCAAGCAGGGAGCCCATAGACCTGGGAACACACAGAAGTGGCTGGAGGTTGCGAGAGGGAGGGAGGTGGTTGGGGGGAGGGGGAGAGAGAGAGAGAGAGAGAGACTCTATTTGCACTTGGATTGGGCGGAGGCACATTGCTGCCAGCTATGCTCACGAGAGACTGAGACTTCTGGCTTCTTGGAGAGGTGATGTGAATGGAAAGCCAGACAGTGACTTGGTACTGCAGTGGGGGTGCCACAAAAACACTTTTTAAAAGTGAGCTGAAGCGTGCTGCTCAGGGACCATGTGTGCAGTTACTTTTCCAACAAAGGGATAAGATTGAAAGTGTGATTTCTTCCATTGAATACCACTGGGCAGGGAGATCAGAAAATTACACAGCAAAGGGATTTCTGGTACCAGCCCAGTGTGGCTAGCAAGCTGTGGCTATGCAAAATGGGGAGTTTGAGACTGTGTCTACTATGAGGGCAGTGGGCTGGGAAATTAGATGGACAAGAGCTGGGCACCTGAGATTATTTATAGCCAGGTAGAACCCCCTTTTTCCAGCAGAAATCAAACCTTTGGGAAGGGAAGGACTTCCTAGCTTCCACCTCCTACAAGATTGCCCAGAACAGTCAGGACAGGCTCAAGAACACCCTGCAGAGTGCATATCCATAGAAAAAAAGACAAGAAGAGAAGTTCCAAAAGGACCCATTTTGAACTTCTCCCAATGAGACAAAATACACCAGTTCCTATGGTCCTATTCCACTGAGGCCAGCAAGGCAAGGAGATCAGAAATCAGTGCAGTAAGGGTAATCAGGACTCCACTCAGCTTTGGTTCTCCCATAGACCTACCAATAACACCAAGCAGGAAACAGCTGACCATCTTACACAGATTGGCCCCTCCCTTAAAATGGATAGCTAGTTCTCCAAAAAGAAACATTATTGGAAATAAGTTGGAACAGACCAAGATGGATGGCACAAGGACAGGGAAAACACACAATTTTCCCAGAAGATTGAAGAGTGCCTCCCAGAGGGGATCCAGGGGTCCCACCATCCCGATTGCAACAGAAGCTCCCTCTAGCAACAGGTGAAGGTGGTACATGTGGTTCTACTAGAAGTCTGATGAACAGCCCTGGACCTTGAGCTGATAAAAAGCCAGAGGGAGATCCAGTAGAAGACAGAAGGCCAACACCAAACTTTGCTGAGACAAATTCCACTTCACTCCTCTTCAAAATTTGTGGTTTTTAATTTTTTGCATAGCTCTTTAATATTTCGTTCTTTTCTTCAAGTATATTCCAACTAATTCACTATTTTTGTCTTTTATTTTTCATTCTTTTTAATTAGATATTTATATTATTTTATTTTTATCTGAAATTTCACATAGTACCCTTCCCTTGTCATACCCCATTTTGCCTTCTTGTGGGCATTTCTTTTTCATCGTAAACTTTATTTTTCCCCCTTTTACTCCTTGTACTTATTCCTTACTCTTACTATTTCTTCTCACTCTATCTTCTCAAAATCATTCTGCCTTTAGTCAGCTCAAAGTATTTTTCCTTTCTTACAATGTTCTATTTTCTTTCCACCTTTATTAATTGCACCTTGTTAGGCATGGATATTGTGGTTATTGCTGTTTTTATTCAACTGTATTCCTATTTGTTCACCATTATTTTAAATTTCAAATCACATAGATTACTATACCCCATCTTACTCCATTTTTCCTTCCTCTGGACCCTACTTATTTGAGCTTAGAATTTTATTTTTTCCCTTTATTAGTCTGGATTCTATTCCTTACTCTTATTATTTCTCCTCCATCTATTTTTTTCAAAATCATTTTTCATTTACTGTAGACATCTCATGTTCTCTTTTCTTCTTCTAATAATTTTCTTATTCTCTTTCCACATTCTTTAATCTTTATTAATCTGTCATTGTTATTGAGCCTGTTGTGGTTTCTTGTCAGTTTTTTTTCCTCTTGGTTCAATATTTATCTTTAAATTTCAAACCTCACATTACACACTTCCTCTTTTTATTTTTCATTTCCTTTTATTGTTGTTCAAGTACAGTTGTTTGCATTTTCTTCTGACCACTCCATCCTGAGCCATCCCCACCTCCATCCCCTATCCCACCCCACCCCCTTAGTTATATCCATGTGTCCCTTATAGTTGTTTCTGAAAACCCTTCCCTCTTTCTCTCCATTATCCCCTCCCACCTCCCCTCTGGTTACTGTCAGTTTGTTCTTAATTTCAATGTCTCTGGTTATATTTTGCTTCCTTGTTTATTTTGTTGATTAGGTTCTAGGTAAAGGTGAGATCATATGGTATTTGTCCCTTACCACCTGGCTTGTTTAACTTAGCGTAATGCTAGCCAGTTACATCCATACTCTAGCAAAGGGTAGGAGCTCCTAATTTCTTTCTATTCCTTAGTATTCCATAATGTAAATGTACAGTGATCCCTCACCTATCGTGGGAGTTACCTTCCATAGGCCCCCACAATAGGTGAAATGCCTTGAAGTAATGATGTTATATTTATTTTATTATTTATATATATTTTAAGGCTTTATAAACCCTTCCCACACTCCTATAAACCTTTCCCACACTCTTATAAACATTTCATATGCTCTTAAACACTTTCTACACTCTTAAACCTACGTAATTTAAAAAACATATAAAATTCTATATGGGTACTCACCAGTGAAGTACAGTCATTCCTCACTCTATTGCAGTTCACTTACTGCATCTTCACTGTATCGCGGGTTTTTTGAAACCCGTGATACAGTGAAGCCTCAATAAGTGAACCCTGCATGATATAGCGAGGGATGACTGTACCATAGTTTTTTGATCTATTCATTTACTGATGGGCACTTAGCCAGCTTCCGGCACTTGGCTACTGTAATTTGTGCTGCTATGAATATTGGGGTGCATAGATTCCTTTGGATTGGTGTTTCAGGGTTCTTAGGATACAGTCCTAGCAGTAGAATTGTGGGGACAAAAGGCAGTTCCATTTTTAGTTTTTTGAGGAAATTCCATACTGTTTTCATAGTGGTTGCACCAGTCTGCAATCCCACCAACAACACACTAGGGTTCCCTTTTCTCCACAACCTCTCCAACACTTGTTTGTTGCTTTGTTTATGATGGCTATTATGACTGGTTTGATGTGGTAATTCATTGTGGTTTTAATTTGCATCTCTCTGATAGCCAGTGATATTGAGCATCTTTTCATGCATCTCTGGATGCTCTGTATGTCCTCCTTGGAGAATTGTCTGTTGAAGTCTTTTGCCCATTTTTTAAATTGGGTTGTTTATCTTAGAGTGGAGTCATGTAAGTTCTTTATATATTTTGGAGATCAAACCTTTGTCCAAGATTATTGGCAAATATGGTTTCCCATATAGTTGGTTTTCTTTTCATTTTAATGCTGTTTTCTTTAGCCGTGCAGAAACATTTTAATTTGATGAGGACCCATTTGTTTATTCTTTGCTTTATGTCCCTTGCTCTGGTGAAAATATTGCTGTCTGGAATATCTGAGATTTTCCTGCCTATGTCTCCTCTAGAACATTTATGGTGTCACAACTTATATTTAAGTCTTTTATCTACCTTGAATTTATTTTTGAGTATGGTGTAAGTTGGTGGTTGAGTTTCTTTTTTTTTTTTTTGGAATGTAGCTATCCAGCTCTCCCAACACCATTTGTTGAAGAGGCTATTTTTACTCTATTTTATGCTTCTTCCCCCTTTGTCATTTATTAATTGACCATAGACACATGGGTTTATTTCTGGGCTTTCTGTTCAGTTCCATTGTTCTATGTGTCTTTTCTTATGTCTGTACCAGGCTGGTTTGATTACAGTGGCCTTGTAATATAGTTTGATATCAGATATTGTGATCCCTCTTACTTTGTTCTTCTTTCTCAAAATTGCTGCATTTCTTTGGGGTCATTTATGTTTTTATATACATTTTATAAATATTTGTTCTATATCTGTGAAATATGTCATTGGTATTTCATAGGGATCACGTTGAATCTATTCTTTCTTTTGGATAGCATGGCCACTTTGTTGATGTTAATTCTTCCAATCGATGAACATGGTATATGCTTCCATTTGTTTGTGTCTTCCTTAATTTCTTTCTTCAGTGTTGTGTAGTTTTCTGAGTACAGGTCTTTTACCTCCTTGGTTAGGTTTAATTGTAGGTACTTTATTTTTATTGTTGCTATATTAAATGGGATTTTGTTCCTGATTTGTCTTTCTGATATTTTATTGTTGATGTAAAAAATGCCTTTAATTTCTGAACATTGACTTTGTATCATTCTGTTTTACCAAATTCACTTATCAGTTTGAGTAGATTTTGGGGGAGTCTGATTTTTTTGTACACTATCATGTCATCTGTAAACAATGAGAGTTTTGCTTCCTACTTTCCAATTTGATGACTTTTATTTCCTTTTCTTGTCTGATTGCTGTGACTAGGACTTCCAATAATACATTGAATAAGAGTGGTGAAAGCCAATATCCTCATTTTATTCCTAATCTTAATGAGAAGGCTTTTAGTTTTTGCCCATGGAGTATGATGTTGGCTGTAGGTCTCTCATAGATTACCTTAATTATGTGGAGGAATGTTCCCTCTCTTCCCACTTTCCTGAGTGTTTTTTTCATAAATGTGTACTGTACCTTGTCAAATGCATTTTCTGATTCTGTTGATAAGATCATGTGATTTTCATTTTCTTTTGGTTTCTGTGATGTATCACGTTTATTGATTTGTGAATATTGTACCATTCTTGCACCTCTGGTATGAATCTCACTTGATCAAAGTGTGTGATCTTTTCAATGTATTGCTATATGTGGTTCACCAATATTTTATTGAGGATTTTAGCATCTATGTTCATCAGTGATATTGGCCTGAAGTTTTCTTTCTTTGTTGTTTCTTTATCTGGTTTTGGGATTAGGATGATGCTGGCTTAATAAAAAGAGTTTGGGAGTCTTCCCTCTTCTTATATTTTTTTGGCATAGTCTGTGAAGGGTAGGGGTTAGCTCTTCCTTTAATGCTTTGTCAAATTCTCATGTGAAATCTTCTGTTCCAGAGGTTTTGTGTTCTGGGAATTTTTTGATTTCTCCTTCAATTTCATCAGCTGTTATTGTTCTGTTTAGGCTTACTGTTTCTTCTCCATTCAGTTTTGGAAGGTTATATTTCTTTAGAAATTTGTCCATTTCACTCAGGTTTTCAAATTTCTTGGCATGTATTTCTTCATAACAATTTCTTATAATCCTGTGTATTTCTGTGGTGTCAGTTGTAATCTCTCTTCTTTTGTTTCTGATTGTGTTTATTTGGGTCCTCTTTTTTTCTTCAGGAGTCTCTTAAAGGCTTGTCAATTTTGTTTATCTTTTTGTAAAACCATCTCCTAGATTTATAGATCCTTAGAATTTTTTCTTTTTTTTTTTTTTAGTTTCTATGTCATTTAATTCTGCTCTGATCCTGGTTATTTCCTTCCTTCTACTTGCTCTGGGCTGTCTTTGTTGTTGTTCTTCGAGTTCTTGTAGGTGTAGGGTTGTTATTTATTTGAAATGTTTCTTTCTTTTTTATGTAGGCCTGTATTGCTATGAACTTTCCTTTCAGGACTGCCTTCGATGTGTCCCATAAGTTTTGGGTTGTTGTGAGTTCATTTTCATTTGTTTCCAGAAACTTTTTGATTTCCACCTTGATTTCATTCTTAACCCATCCATTGTTTAATAGCATGCCATTCAATCTCCATGAATTTGTGTGTTTTTGAGTTTTTTCCTTGAGTTGTTTTCTAGTTTCAGTCCCTTGTGGTCAGAGAAAATGCTTGACATGATTTCAATTTTCTTGAATTTGTCAAGGCTTGTTTCTGTCCTGTCATATGGTCTATCTTTTAAAGTGTTCATTGTGCATTAGAAAAGAATGTAAATTTTGCTTCTTTGGGATGAAAGATTCTGTATATAAATCAGTTAAGTGCATTAAGTCTAGGACATTGTGCAAAGCCACAATATCTTTGTTGATGTTTTGTTTGGAATATCTGTCCATTTTTGACAGTGGAGTGTTGAAATACTCTACCATATTTGTGTTGCTGTCAATATGTTTCTTGAAGTCCTCCAAAATTTTTCTATGTTTGGCTGCTCCTATGTTGGATGCATTTTTATTTACAATATATATGTCTTCTTGATGGAGCCTTCCCTTGAATATTGTGAAGTGACTTTCTGGGTCTCTTTTTATGGCCCTTGTTTTGGAGTCTATTTTTTCTGATATGAAGATTACTACCCTTCCTTTTTTTCTCTATCCATTTGTGTGGTATATATTTTTCCAACACTTCACTTTCAATCTCCATAGTTCTTTTTTTCTGAGGTGAGTGTCTTGTACGCAGCATATGTGGGTCATGGTTTCTTATTCTTTCAGGTATTCTAAGTCTTCTGGTTGGAGCATTTAATCCATTTATTTTAAGGTTATTATTGATAGGTACTGATTCATTGCCATTTTACATCCTTTGTACCTGTGTTCCTCTCTCTCTCACTCTTTTTCTTCCTTTTCCTAAATCAGTCCCTTTAGCATCTGTTGCAGTGCTGGTTTGGTGGAGGTTTATTCTTTTAGCTTTCTTTTGTCTGGGAAACTCCATATTTTGCCTTCCATTTTAACTGAGAGGCGTGTTGATAGGGTAGTCTTGGTTGCAGGCCTTTGTTTTTCATTACTGAAAATATTTCCTTCTATTCCCTTATGGCTTGTAGCATTTCCATTGAAAAGTCAGCTGCAGGCATTATCAGGGCTCCTTTGTATGTTATTTCCTGTTTCTCCCTTGCTGCTTTTAAGATTCTCTCTTTGGAATTTTTCCATTTTAATTATGATATGTTTCAACGTGGGCCTCTTTAGTGTCCTCTTGATCGGGACTCTGTGTTTCCTCGATTTGTGTGTCTTTCTGTCTCATCAAATTAGGAAAGTTCTCCATTGGTACCTTTTCAAAGAGGTTTTCCATCCTTGCTTTCCTTTTCCTTCTGGTGTCCCTATTATACAGATATTATTATGTTTCATGTTGTCCTGCAGTTCCCTTAACACCTTTTCATTCTTTCTGAGTCTTTTTTGCTTTTCTTCCTCTTTCTGTTTTTTTTTTTCTTCATTGTCCTCTGGCTCACTGATTTGATCCTCTGCTTTCTCTAGCTTGTTTTTGATTCCTTCTACTGTGTTCTTCAATTCAGAAATTGTATTCTTCATTTACTCTTGGCCTTTGTTGATAGTTTCTATTTCCTTTTTCATGTTAATATAATTTGCAGTGAGTTCATCATAGTTTCCCTGTAGTTTTTGGTAATTCTCTCTGAGCTCTTTGAGCTTCCTGATAACTGTTGCTTTAAACTAAGTATCTGATAGTTGACTTGCTTCTATTTCATTTAGCATTTTTTACTGAGACTTCCTCTTTTCCTTTCATTTGGGTTTTGTTTGTTTTCTCATTGTTTATGAGTCTCTTCTTGTTAGCTTCTTAAATTGATCTGTTCTGACTCCCTGGGCTTATGGTGTGAACTTCTATGGTGGAAGACCTGTGAGATTCAGTGGTGCTGTCTCCTTGATCTTCTGAACTTGCTGTTGTTGGGCTCTCATTTATGGTGGTTCCATGAATGTTTTTGGGTTTTAATTTTTGTTGGATCTTTATTTGGTGGGTCCTTTCCTCCAGCTGTTTGACTGTGGGTAACTTTGTCCACCACATCTTGTTTGCTGTTGTGCAAGTTCAGTCAGGTTGTGTCCATGTTGGTTCTTCTGTCTCTCCAAGGGTGTGAGGCATCACTCTGGCTGTTGTTCAGTTGTTTGTTCTGGCTAATTTCTCCACCATTTGGTTGTAATTCCAGATTGGTCCTGAGTGGAGGCTAGTGTGGTTTCCACTCACTTTTTCACCATCATCCTTTGTTACTTTTTGGCGGTGGTTTCTATTGAAACCACTGTTGGTGGTTTCTATTTTCCAGCAGGTATACTGGTGTACACAACTCCCACCTTCCCTTTTATGTGATCAGTTTAAGGGGGAAAGGCTAAATGGACTAAGACAGTGGGTGCATATTCTATGGGATTTAAAGTACCAACCTGTAGAGAAGAGATAAGATATCCTTTGTTTAGATATAGTGTTAACTGTGATGTATCACCCAAGTAACTATTTTTTAGAAAGGGTGGCAAAGAGATAAGACTCTTGGTAGAGGGTGGAAGTCTTGTGAGCTGAATCCAGAAAACAGATGGCTTGTGGGAGTTCAGATTATGAGATATACTGAGAGTGAAGGATAACAATGGGCATAGCACATTAGAGAATAGAGTTAACCACAACAACAATAAAGCTCCAGAAGATAGTGAACTGGCTAAGATCTGGGAGGGGTGTTGTGTGGTATTTATAATTATATGGGATAATAATTATTTACAATAATAATGGAACAACAATAGCATGACAGGAAGTATATGTTCTGAATAACACGAATAGGAAGTACACCACCTAGAGTGGTGTGCTATTGAAACACAGGTGACATGAAAGAAGGGAAATTAAATACACTGTGAAAGAGAGAACAGAGAAAATCAAATATGGAATTAAAGAAACAAAATGAAGAAAACTAAATAGAAAGGAATAAAAAATACTGGAAAATAAAAGATGTAAAAATAATAATAATACAAATAAACACTAACATGCAAGTTCTCTAGAATAGCAAAGTTTAATTTGTCTCACTGTCTTAGTTGTTGGGATTAGCCTTGTGTTCCCTCTCTGGTTCTGACTCTGGTCGTTTCACAGCTTCAGGTCTTACTGTCTCAGTTGGGTGAAAAAAGGAAAAAAAGAAGGGAAGAAGAAAGAAAGAAAGAAAGAAAGAAAGAGGAAAAGGAAAGAAAAGAAAAGAAAGACCTCCTGCTGACTTTTTTAAATTTTCAAAATTAATTTATGGTTTTTCAATTACAGTTGTTTTCATTTTCCCCCCACCCCAGCAATCCCACATCCCTCCTTTGCTTCCCCCGTCCCCCTCAGTTTTGTCCTTGTGTCATTTGTAGTAGTTCCTGAAAATGTTTCCCCCAATGTCCCCTCTCCCTCCCCTCTGGCTATTGTTAGATTGTTCTTAATTTCAATGTCTCTGGTTATATTTTGTTTGCTTTTTTTCCTTGTGTTTATTATGTTGCAGTTAAAGGTGAGATCATATGGTATTTGTCCCTTACTGCCTGGCTTATTTCACTCAGCATAATGCTCTCCAGTTTCATCTGTGTTGTCACAAAGGATAGGAGATCCTTCTTTGTCTCTATTGCATAGAATTCCATTGTATAAATGTACCATAGTCTTTTGATCCACTCATTTACTTATGGGCACTTAGGTTGCTTCCAGCACTTGCCTATGGTAAATTGTGCTGCTATGAACATTGGGGTGCATAGGTTCTTTTAGATTGGTGTTTCAGGGCTCTTAGGGTATCACTGTAGCAGTGGTTTGATGGGTCAAAAGACAGATCCATTTTTAGTTTTCTGAAAAATTCCGTAGTGTTTTCCACAGAGGCTGCACCAGTCTGCATTCCCACCAACAATGCACTATGGTTCCCTTTTCTCCACATCATCTCCAATACTTGTTAGTTGATTTGTTTATGATGGTCATTCTCACCAGTGTGAAGTGGTATCTCATTGTGGGTTTAATTTGCATCTCTCTGCTGGCTAGTGATGCTGAGCATCTTTTCATGTGTCTCTGGATGCTCTGTATGTCCTCCTTGGAGAAGTGTCTGTTCAAGTCCTTTGCCCATTTTTTTAATTGGGTTTTTTTGTCTTTGTGAAGTCATGTGAGTTCCTTGTATATTTTGGAGATCAAACCCTTGTCTGAGGTATCATTGGCAAATATGTTTTCCCATATAGTAGGTCATTTTTCCATTTTAATGCTGTTTTCTTTATTAGTGCAGAAGCTTTTTAATTTGATGGGGTTCCATTTATTTTTTCTTTTCTTTATGTCCCTTGCTTTAGGGAACATATCAGGGAAGATATTGCTGCATGGAATATCTGAGATTTTCTTGCTGATGTTTTCCTCTAGAGCTTTTACAGTGTCAATGCCTATATTTAAGTGTTTTATCCAACTTGAATTTATTTTTGTGTATGGTGTAAGTTGGTGGTTGAGTTTTATTTATTTGTATGTAGCTGTCCAGTTCTCCCAACACCATTTGTTGAAGAAGCTATTTTTACTCTGTTTTATGCCTCTTCCCCCTTTGTCGTTTATTAATGACCATAGAGATTTGGATTTATTTCTGGGCTCTCTCTTCTGTTTCATTGTTCTATTTGTCTTTTTTATGCCCATACCAGGCTCTTTTGATTACAGTGGCCTTTTAGTACAGTTTGGTATCTGGTATTGTGATCGCTCTTGTTTTGTTCTTCTTTCTCAAAATTTCTGCAGCTCTTTGGGATCATTTATGTCTCCATATAAATTTTTGAAATGTTTGTTCCATATTTGTGAAATATGTCATTGGTACTTTAATAGAGATTGCATTGAATCTATAAATCTCTTTGGGTAGTATGGCCATTTTCATGATGTTAATTCTTCCAATCCATGAACATGGTACATGCTTCCATTTGTTTGTGTATTCCTTAATGTCTTCCTTCAGTGTTGTGTAGTTTTCTGAGTATGGGTCTTTTACCTCCTTGGTTAGCCTCCTGCTGACCTTTAACCAGCCTAGTGAGTTCTGTTGATCTTGTTGGCTGCGGATGTGGGTTGGGCTTTGCTCATCTCCCTTCCTATAGTTTTGGGAAGATACACTCTTCACCGTTGCCCAGCCTACAGCTCAGTTCCTCTGTTCGCTGCCAGGTACCCACTGCCCATCTGCACCAAGCCAGTGCCTTGGATCCACCAGCTGTGCTGTCTTAGATGTGTACTAAATAGGGGCACCTCACACACCTCCTTCTCACTCTTTGCTGTCCTAAGTGCTAGGTACTCTCAATGTTCTTCAGGGTAATTCAACTCCACAACTGAGTTAAGTCTTTCTGGGGATTGCTAACTCCCTGAGCCCTGCTACTCTTCTCTTTTGGGTGGGCTTCCTCCTTCCTCTTAGTGAGCCAGTTGGGCCATGCAGGGTGGGGATATGGCCATGGCAGTGGCAGGTGCAGGTCCACACCTTCAACTGAGTCATGGGAGCAGAGGTGTGGCTGTGGTTGCTGCAGCAGGTGTGGGAGTGCAGTCAAGGCTGAGGTGGTGTGATTGCGGGCATGGCTGAGGTTGTGGCTGCGATGGTGGTGGCGTGGCTTGGGGGGATGGCTGGGGAAGCTACTTCAGGAGAGTTCCCTAAACAGTCAAAATAGCCTGTTTTTTGAACAATATTCTACTGTTCAAGCCTGTCACTCCTAAGAAGAGCCCAGTCTCTCACACAGCCCAACTTTCCAGCCAGACTGGAGACTATTTGGGTCAGAGTCCACCATGGTCCAACTCTTCTCCCTTGTCCAGACATCACCTGGCACCCCAATTTCTCTGGTAATGAAAAAATTGGACTCACAGCTGGAATCCACAGTCTGAGTGGGGTAACACCACCCCTGTGCCTCTCCCACTCTGTCTTTATTCCCCCCAGCAACTTCAACCATTCAGATCCATCCTGGTGTTTCTCTATCCTTCTTGTTAGTCAGGGGAGGGAGTTGTTCATCTGGTTTTCTTCCAAGGATCCTGTGGCAGGCGTAGGCAGGAGCAGGGGCTGCAGCAACCCTGCTCCACATGCTGGTCCCAGGGACCTTATCATCCCCAAACAATCTCCTTACCATGTGTTTTTAATTTCCTCTACAATTTTGGCCTCCAGCCTTCGTATATGCTAGGGTCATGTTGGCTGTTCGTTCCATTCCTCAGAAGATTGGCTAGGTGTTCCACCTGTGTTCAGGGGGATGTGGGCTCTGGTTCAACTTAACCTCGCTACCATCTTCCATCCCCCAGATTCCCTATGGGTAATTTATTTTATTTATTTTAAAATACATGTTATTGATTATGCTATTACAGTTGTCCCATTTCCCTCCTTATCTCGCTGCCATCTACTATCCCTCAGATTCTCTATGGGTATTTTATTTTATTTATTTGAAAATATATTTTATTGATTATGCTATTACAGTTGTCCCTTTTCCCTCCTTCACTCCCCTTCACCCTGCACACCCCCTCCCTCCCACATTCTCCTCCTTTAGTTCATGTCCATGTGTCATACTTATAAGTTCTTTGGCTTCTACATTTTCCATACTATTCTTACCCTCCCCCTGTCTATTTTCTACCTACCATCAATGCTACTTATTCTCTGTACCTATTCCCCCGGTCTCCTCTTCCTACTCCCTTGTTGATAACCCTCCATGTGATCTCCATTTCTGTTGTTCTGTTCCTGTTCTAGGTGTTTGCTTAGTTTGTTTTTGTTTTAGGTGTGGTTGTTAATAATTGTGAGTTTGCTGTCATTTTACTGTACATGTTTTTTATTTTCTTTTTCTTAGATAAATTCCTGTAACATTTCATATAATAAGGGCTCGGTGATGATGAACTCCTTTAACTTGACCTTATCTGGGAAGCACTTTATCTGCCCTACCATTCTAAATGAAGTTTTGCTGGATAAAGCAATCTTGGATGTAGGTCCTTGCCTTTCATGACTTTGAATACTTCTTTCCAGCCCTTTCTTGCCTGTAAGGTCTCTTTTGAAAAATCATCTGACAGTCTTATGGGCACTCCTTTGTAGGAAACTCTCCTTTTGTCTTGCTGCTTCTAAGATTCTCTCCTTATCTTTAATCTTGGATAATGTAATTATGATGTGCCTTGGTGTGTTCCTCCTTGGGTCCAACTTCTTTGGGACTCTCTGAGCTTCCTGGACTTCCTGGAAGTCTATTTCCTTTCCCAGAATGAGGAAGTTCTCTCTTATTTTTTCAAATAACTTTTCCACTTGTTGCTCTTCCTCTTCTCATTCTGGTACCCCTATAATTCAGGTGTTGGAACATTTGAAGATGTTCTGGAGTTTCCTAAGCCTCTCCTCATGTTTTTGAATTCTTGTTTCTTCATTCTTTTCTGATTGGATGTTCCTTTCTTCCATCTGGTCCACTCCATTGATTTGAGTCTCAGTTTCCTTCCCATCACTATTGGTTCCCTCTATATTTTCCTTTATTTCACTTAGCATAGCCTTAATTTTTTTCATATAATTTGTGACCAAATTCAACAAGTTTTGTGAGCATCCTGATTACCAGTGTTTTGAACTGTGCATCTGATAGGTTGGCTACCACTTCATCGCTTAGTTGTATTTTTCTGGAGGTTTGATCTGTTCTTTCATTTGGGCCATTTTTTTTTTGCCATGCCTGTTAGGTGGTGAGGGGTGGAGCTTTAGGTGTTCACCTGGGTGGGGTAACCCAGTCCCTGGGTTGTGACACTGTTTGTTGGGCAGGGGTCTGAGAGGGAACAATGGCACTGGCTCAGCTCTCTGCCAGATTTCAATCACTTTTTCCACTTCCCACAAGCAAATTGAGCCCTTCTGGTTCTGATTCTCATGTGGGTGGGTTTGTGTACATTCTAGGACCCTGTGGGTCTCTCCCACAAACTCTCCTGTGAGACTGGGAGTTTCTTCTGGCACCTCACCCCCTCAGGCATTTTCATTCAGTGGTTTGAAGTTTTATTTACCCATGCTGGGACCCTGGGTTGTGTGGCCCAGCTCGCTCCCCAGTTTCACCTGGTTTATCTGTGTGGGAATGTGGGACTGCCTGGTTCATCTGTTGCCTTATGTGCTGCACCCCTCCACAATATGCTATCTTGCTAGGTCCACCAGCTTCTACCTTGAGCACCCAGCGTCCACTAGCTACTCCCTTGTGTACCCTGGGTCTGCCAACTGGCACTTTGCACACCCAGGGTGTGCCAGCCACTGCTTTGCTGCAAGCCCTCTCCATACTGGCTGCCTGACTCCACCCCTTCTACTGGTGTGGATGAATGTGTCTACTTTAACTCTTTGCTTGCTGGACTTCAATACAGTTCAATTTTCTGTCAGTATTGGTTGTTTTTTGTTTTTAAATTGTTGTTGTCCTTATTTTGGTTGTGTGAGGAGGCACAGTATGTCTACCTACACCTCCATCTTGGCTGGAAGTTCCCCCTATGAGTATTTTAATAATTGGTAATTTGTATTTCTTAATCTCTTCACCTTTGTCATCTACTTCCCCCATCCAGTCCCATCTGACAACCACCATTTTTTTCTCCATATCTATGAATTTATTCTGCTTGTTTCTTCATTTATTTTGTTTTGTAGGTTCCACATATAAGTAAAATCATATATTTGTCTTTATCTGTGTTACTTATTTCACTTAGCACAGTACCCTTGAGGTCCATCCATGTTGTTGCAATTGGAAATGTATCATTTTTTATGGCTAAGTAATATTTCATTGTGTATATGCACCACATCTTTATTCATTTGTCTATTGATGAACACTTAGGTTGCTCCATGTCTTGGCTCTTGTAAATAATGCTGCAATAAACATAGGGGTGCATATATCTTTTGCATTTAGCATTTTAGATTTTTTTTCAGATAAATACCCAGAATGGCATTGCTGGGTTATATGGTAGTTCTATTTTTAACTTTTTGAGGAAGATGCATATTATTTTCCAGACAGGTTGCTCCAAACAATCCCACAACAGTGCAGGAGGGTTGCTTTTTCTCCACATTGGATGCATCATTGGCAAATATTTTCTCCCATTCAATAAATTGTCACTTCATTCTGTTGATGGTCTCCTTTGCTGTGCAAAAACTTTTTGGTTTGGTGAAGTCCCATTTGTTTATTTTTTCTTTTGTTGCCTTTGTCTGTGGAAACATATCAAAAAGAGTATTACTAAGAGTGATATCTTAGAGTTGACTGCCTATGTTTTCATTGAGGAGTTTTGTAGTTTCAGGTTTTACATTAAGCATTTCATCTACTTTGAGTTTATTCTTCCATAAGGTGTAAGAAAGTGCTCTAGTTTTCTTACACCATAAGGTGTAAGAAAGTGCTCTGTATCAAAAAGATACATCTTTTTGATGTATCTGTCCAGTTTTCCTAACACCATCTATTGTAGAAACTGTCTGTAACTCATTGTATATTCTTATCTTCTTAATCATAGATTTACTGACCATATAAAAACCGGTTCATTTAGTTTATTTTCCTCTCCATTTTCTTCCATTAATCTATGTGCCTGTTTTTATGCTAGTACCATGTTTTTTTTTTTCTTTTTGACTAACAAAGCCTTGTAGTATATAGTTTGATGCTAGGTAGCATAATACCTCCATCTTTGTTCTTTCTGAATATTGTTTTGGCTATTTGGGGTCTTGTGTGGTTCTACATAAATTTTAGAGTTATATGTTCTAGTTTTGTAAAAAATGCCATTAGTATTTTGATAAGAATTTTATTGAACCTGTAAATTGCTTTGGGTAGTATGGACATTTGTCCTTACTTGTGAGATTTTTTAACTCTGTTGTTTTCTCTTACTTCTAATTGTAGTCCCTTATTTTTGACATAAAGAAAACCATGTAATATTGGTTATAAATATTGGTTATTAATTTTGATAAAATCCTCTAGCTTTTACTTCTTTGAGACACTACCCCTTCTTGAATTCTTTTTTTAATTTTATTTTAATTGTTGCTCTTATACAGTTTTCTGTCTTCTACTCCCATCCTAGCCCACCGCCCCAGCCCTCCCCAGCTCCCTCCCATTTCCACACCCCTAGCTTTTGTCCATGTGGCTTTCATAATTGTTGCTCTAAACCCTTCCCCTTTTCCCTGGATATTCCTATCCCTCTACTCTCTTGTTCTCAATTTCAGTGTCTTTGGCTATATTATGCTTGTTTGTTTGTTCTGTTAATTAGGATCCTGTTAAAGGTGAGATCATATGGTATTTGTCTTTCAACTCTTGGCTTATTTTGCTTAGCATAATGCTCTCCAGTTCCATCCATGCTGTCACAAAGGGTAGGAGCTCCTTCTTTCTTTCTGCTGCATAGAATTCCATTGTGTAAATGTACCATAGTTTCTTGATCCATTCATTTATTGATGGGCACCTAGGTTGCTTCCAACACTTGGCTATTGTAAATTGTGCTGCTATGAACATTGGGGTGCATAAGTTCTTTTGGACCGGTGTTTCAGGGTTCTTAGGATATAATCCTAGCAGTGGAATTGCTAGGTCAAAAGGTAGGTCCATTTTTAGTTTTCTTAGAAAATTCCATACTGCTTTCCACAGTGGTTGTAGCAATCTGCAGTCCCACCAGCAGTGCACTAGGGTCCCCTTTACTCCACAACCTCTCGAACACTTGTTTGTTGCTTTGTTTATGATGGCCATTCTGACTGGTGTGAGGTGGTATCTCATTGTGGTTTTAATTTTCATCTCTCTGATAGCTAGCGATATTGAGCACCTTTTCATGTGTTTCTGGATCTTCTGTATATCCTCCTTGGAGAAGTGTCTGTTCAAGTCTTTTGCCCATTTTTTAATTGGGTTGCTTGTCTTCTTAGTGTGGAGTCATGTAAGTTGTTTATATATTTTGGAGATTAAACCCTTGTCTGAGGTATCATTGGCAAATATGTTTTCCCATACAGTGGGTTCTCTTTATATTTTAATACTGTTTTCTTTAGCCATGCAGAAGCTTTTTATTTTGATGAGATCCCATTTGTTTATTCTTTCCTTTATGTCCCTTTATTTAGGGGACATATCAGTAAAAATGTTGCTGCATGAAATGTCTGAGATTTTCCTGCCTATGTTCTCCTCTAGGACTTTAATGGTGTCATGGCTTCTATTTAAATATATTATCCACCTTGAATTTATTTTTGTGTACGGTGTAAGTTGGTGTTCAGGTTTCATTTTTTTTTGCATGTAGCTGTCCAGTTCTCCCAACACCACTTGTAGAAGAGGCTTTTACTCCATTTTATGTTTCTGTCTTCTTTGTCAAATATTAATTGACCATAGAGAATTGGGTTTACTTCTGGGCTCTCTATTCTATTCCACTGGTCCATGTGCCTGTTTTTGTGCCAGTACCAGGCTGTTTTGATTACACTAGCCTTGTAATACAGTTTGGTGTCAGGTATTGTAATCCCTCCTACTTGGCTCTTCTTTCTCAAAATTGCTGCAGCTATTCAAGGTTGTTTATGGCTCCATATAAATTTTTGAAGTGTTTGTTCTATGTCTGTGAAATATAGCATTGGCAATTTAATAGGTATTGCATTGAATCTCCAAATTGCCTTGGGTAGTATGGACATTTTGATGATGTTAATTCTTCTGATTCATGAACACGGTATATGTTTCCTTTTGTTTGTGTCTTCCTTGATTTTTTCTTCAGTGTTGTGTAGTTTTCTGCATACAGGTCTTTTACCTCTTTGGTTAGGTTTATTCCTAGGTATTTTAATTTTCTTTTTCTATATCAAATGGGATTTTTTTCTTGATTTCTGCTTCTGCTGTTTCATTGTTGGTATACAGAAATGCCTTTGATTTCTGGATATTGAGTTTGTATCCTGCTGTTTGGCCAAATTCATTTACTAGGTTGAGCAGCTTCTTGGCCGAGTGTATAGGATTCTCTATGTACACTATCATGTCATCTGCAAATAATGATAGTTTTGTTTCCTCCTTTCCAATCTGGATGCCTTTTATTTCCTTTTCTTGTCTCATCACTGTGGCCAATACTTCCAATACTATATTGAATAGAAGTGGTGAAAGTGGACAACCTTGTTCCTGATCTTAGTGGAAAAGATTTTAGTTTTTGCCTGTTGAGTATGATGTTGGCTGTAGGTCTCCCATATATGGCCTTTATTATGTTGAGGAATGCTCCCACAATTCCCACTTTGCTAAGTTTTTTTTATCATCAATGGGTGCTGCAGCTTATCAAATGCTTTTTCTGCATCTATTGATATGATCATGTGATTTTTGTCTTTGCTTTTGTTTATATGATGTATTACATTTACTGATTTGCGAATGTTGAACCATCCTTGCATCCCTGGGATGAATCCCACTTGGTCATGATGTATGATCTTTTTAATGTATTGTTCAATGCAGCTTGCCAATATTTTGTTGAGGATTTTAGCGTCTATGTGCATCAGCATTATGGGCCTGAAGTATTCTTTCCTTGTTATGTCTTTATCTGGTTTGGGGATTAGAATGATGCTGGCTTCATAAAAATAGTTTGGTAGACTTCCATCATTTTGGATTTTTTCGAAAAGTTCGTGAAGGATAGGGGTTAGCTCTTCCTTAAATGCTTTGCAAAATTCTCCTTTGAAAACATCTGGTCCTGGGATTTTGTGTGTCGGGAGTTTTTTGATTACTGCTTCTATTTCATCTGCTGTTATTGGTCTGTTCAGGATTTCTGCTTCTTCTTCATTGAGTTTTGGGAGATTATGTTTTTCTAGAAACTTGTCCATTTCACCTAGGTTTTCAAATTTCTTGGCATACAATTCTTCATAGTAATTCTTACAACCCTTTGTATTTCTGTGGTGTCAGTTGTAATCTCTCCTCTTTCATTTCTGATTGTGTTTATTTGGGTCCTCTCTGTTTTTTTCTTGATGAGCCTGTTCAATGGCTTGTCAGTTTTGTTTATCTTTTCAAAAAACCAGCTCCTGGATTCATTGATCCTGAGAATTGTGCTTTTAGTCTCTATGTCATTTAATTCTGCTCTGATCTTAGTTATTTCCTTCCTTCTACTTGCTCTGGGCTGTCTTTGCTGTTGATCCTCGAGTTCTTGTAGGCATAGAGTTAAGTTGTTTGTTTGAGATGTTTCTATCTTTTTTAGGTAGGCCTGTATCGCTATGAACTTTCCTCTGAGGACTGCCTTTGCAGTGTCCCATAAGTTTTGGGTTGTTGTGAGTTCATTTTCATTTGTTTCCAGAAACTTTTTGATTTACTCCCTAATTTCATTCTTGACCCATTCATTGTTTAATAGCATGCAATTCAATCTCCATTATTTTGAGAACTTTGTGTTTTTCCCTTGGGTTTGGTTTCTAGTTTCAGCCCCTTGTGGTCAGAGAAAATGCTTGGTATGATTTCAATATTCTTGAATTTGGTGAGATTGATTTTATGACATATCATGTGGTCTATCTTTGAGAATGTTCCATGTGCATTTCAAAAGAATGTGTATTTAGTTTCTTTGGGATGAAGGGTTCTACATATATTAGTTAACTTTATTTCATCTAGAGTGTTGTTCAATGCCACAATATATTTGTTGATATTTTGTTTAGAAGATCTGTCCATTTTTGACAGTGGGGTGTTAAAATCCCCTACTATAATTGTGTTGCTGTCGATATCTTTCTTGAAGTCCTCTAAGATTTTCTTGATGTATTTAGGTGCTCCTATGTTGGGTGCATATATATTTACAATATTTATGTCTTCCTGTTGGATTCTTCCCTTGAGTATTGTGAAGTGACCTTCTGTGTCTCTCTTTATGGCTCTTCTTTTGAATTCTATTTTGTTTGATATGAGTATTGCTACCCCAGCTTTTTTTTTTCCTTTGCTGTCCATTTGCTTGGAAAATTTATTTCCAGCCCTTCACTTTGAATCTGTGTAGGTCTTTTGTGCTGAGGTGGGTCTCTTGTAGACAGCATATGTGTGGGTCATGCTTTCTCACCAATTAAGCTATTCTATGTTTTTTGATTAGAGCATTTAATCCATTTACATTTAAAGTTATTATTGATAGGTACTTATTCATTGCCATTTTTGTACCTGTGTTCCTCTCCCTCTCTTTCTCCTTTCCTTCCTTTCCTTACAGCAGGCCCTTTAGTATCTCTTGCAGAGTTGGCTTGGTAGAGGTGTATTCTTTTAGACTTCTTTTGTCTGGGAAGCTCTTTATTTAGCCTTCTATCTTTATTGAAAACCTTGCTGGGTAAAGCAGTCTTGGTTGCAGGCCTTTGGTTCTCATTACTTGGAATATTTCTTGCCATTCTCTTCTGGCTTGGAGTGTTTCCATTGAGAAGGCAGATGCTAACCTAATCAGGGCTCCCTTGTATGTTACTTCCCTTTTTCTCTTGCTGCCTTTAAGATTCTCTCTTTGTCTTGGAATTTTGCCATTTTAATGATGATGTGTCTTGATGTGGGCCTCTTTGGGTTCCTCTGTGAGGAACTGGGAGTCTCTGTGATTCCTGGATTTGTGTGACTTTTTCTCTCATCAAATTAGGGAAGTTTTCCATCATTACTTTTTCAAATAGGTTTTCTATTCCTTGCTTTTCTTCTTCTCCCTCTGGTATCCCTATTATATGGATAGTATTACGTTTCATATTGCCTTGTATTTATCTTAATCCCTCTTCATTCTTTCTGAGCCTCTTTTCCTTTTCTTGCTCTTTCTGGATGCTTTTTTCTACTTGGTCCTCCAACTCGCTGATTTGATCTTCTGCTTCATCAATTCTGCTTTTCATTCCTTCCACTGTGTTCTTCAGTTCAGAAATTGTATTTTTCATTTCCTCTTCACCCTTTTTGATAGTTTCTATTTCCTTTTTCTTGTTGATATAGTTTACAGTGAGTTCCTCATAGCTTCCCTGTAGTTTCTGGTAGCTCATTGAGAGCTCTTGGAGCTTCCTGACAACCATTGCTTTGAACTCAAAATCTGATAGTTGAGTTGCCTCCATTTCATTTAGCCTGCTTTCTGGGGCTTCCTTCTTTTCTTTCATTTAAGGATTGTTTCTTTGTCTTCCCACTGTTTGTGAGACTCTTCTTGTTAGCCTCAGCTTCTTGAATTGATTTGTTCTGGCTCCCTGGGTTTATGGTGTGAACTTCTGTAGTAGATTGCCTGTGAGATTCAGTCATGCTGTCTCCCTTGTGTATCCTGGTATTCATGGCTTCCAGTGTCTCAGCTGTTGATATGCCCCTTGTTTGGGACCATCTCTGATCTTTCCACAGTTCCAGGGTTTTTTGTTTTGTTTTGTTTTGTTTTTGTCTCACTTGTATGTGTTTAAAAAGAGAAAAGAGAAGGAAAGGGAAAAAAGAAAAGAAGGAAAAGGAAATAAAAAATGAAAGTAGAATAAAGAAAAGCAGAATGAAAAAAAGAAAAAAAAGAGAAAGGAAGAAGAGATAAGCTTGGAAAGAAAGGAAGAAGGAGTAAAACAAGAAAGAAGTAATGAGAAGCAAAAAGGAATTGAGGGGTAAAAAAGGTCAAAATAATGAAAAATTAATAATAAAAAAGAAAAAAAGAAAAAACCCACAAAAAATAAAAAAAAATGAAAAACACCAAAACCGCCAACTCTTGCTGTTATCAATCTTGCCAAGCTGGTTTTTCTGGCCTTGATGACTGCAGTGGCTGAGGGGTGGCCATATAGTTTTTCCCCTTGTTCAGCCCTCTGTTTTCTTTGGCCTTGTGTCCTCAGAGGTAGCCCAGGTCTCTCTGCACAGGGTCTCAGGTGTGTCTCCTGCAGTGGCAGGTGCCTACTGTGGTCTTGCATGCCCAAGTGCTGATGATCTTTCAGCCTTCCATGTGAAGGTGCCAACTGTCCTGCAAGCACAAATTGACCCCCATGCAGGTTGCACACCAGTGTCTAAGATCTCCCAGCAGCCCACTCAGGTCTCCAATGGCGCAATGGCGCTGAGAGTCCATATTGCTGCTTCCTGCTGGTGCTAAAGAGTGCATGCAAGGGCTGAGAGACCGTAGAGGCACCCAGCGACTGCACCACAGGTCTCCAAGTGGCGTGCTGGTGTCAACGGATCCCCGCACAGCTGTTTACAATGGCCGATAGGTGTAGACAGAAGTGCGAGCTCCAACACTCAGTCCTCCCAGGGCTATGAGATCTTATCCCGGTGCTGCAGAGACCATGTTTGGCTGATCAGGGAGCAGTTGACCCAGCTCCCTCCCTAGAGTCTTACGGCCAGCACTGGCCTGGGATCTCAGACCCTGCCCTGTTCTCCACGGTGCTGGAGTACTCTGCTTACCGTCTGGTTTTTCAATGTCCACTGCAATTTTTGATCATCTGTTTTCAAATATGCTGTGTTTCTGATGTCTGTTTGCTGTGCTCCATTGAAAATTGGCCCGTTTTTTCACCTGTGTGAAGGGGGAAGAGGGATGTGTATCCTCTTACCGCGCCACCATCTTCTCTCAAGATCGTACAAAATACCATCCATTGGGAAATGCAGGCAGCTGCAGTAGGATCATCCTCCTTCAATTGGCCTGCACTTGTGAGATCTTTAAAAAGAACCTAGTCAGGGAGTTGACCACTGAACTCAGGATCTGTGTAGGTAGACACGAGCAAGAATGATCTGAGACTCTGGCAATTGTGGGGGCAGAGTTGTCTGGAGGCACCCACAGAGAGAGGGGGAATGGATGTATTGGGGAGAGAACTGAGAGAGTAGCCACTGTAAGCCCTGTGCTGAATCATCTCTTCTTGAATTCTGAATAACAACTTTGCCAGGTAGATATCTTATGTTGTATTTCCCCCTGCCCCTCTTTTTAAAGCACTCTAAAAAAATCTTGCCATTTCCTTCTGGCCTATAAAGTCGCAGCTGAGAAATCAGCTGATAGCCTTCTAATGTTTTCTTTGTATGTAAGTAGTTGTTTCCCTTTAGCTGCCTTCAAAATTGTCTCTTTCTCTTTACTTTTACCATTTCAATTACAATATATCTTGGTTTGAGTCTTTTGGGGTTTATTTTGTTTGGAACTCTCTGTCTTTCCTAGGCCTGTGTATCATTTCCTTTGTCAGGTTGGACAGTTTCCAGTTCTCTATGTCTTTCTCCTGGGATCTGAGGTCCCACACATATGGAGTCCTGATTCTTGAAAGATGAAATGCCAAAAATATGGAATTCTAGAAAACCATAAATAAAACTATAAAAATCAGTTCTCTGAATCTCAGTCATTTAATAATTCACACAAAAGAACTGCAAAATTTGAATCCAATCCAATTCTGTTCAGTTCTCCAAACAATGTCAAGTGAAGGGCTACTGACCCTGTAGCCCTTCACCTGACATTGAACTAGACATGGGGAATGCAGAACTCTTGTCTCTTGATGCTCACACTCATGACCTAGGAGAAGGGGCAACCATTTCAGTGAACATACAAAACAAAGGACTCTTTATTGCAACATGGAACTATGTACATGTCCCAAAGTGACACCGTGAACATAGGGTAGGCAGAACAGCAAGATGCAGATGAGACTTCTCTAGGGAAGTAATGAAATAGCTGACTTTTGAAGGATTATTAGGTGTGCACCTCATAAGTAAGGAGGTAGAAAAGGATTTTTCAGCACAAGAGCCAGACTGTGACAAAAGTGGAGAGGTGGCGTTGCTTATTGGAAGGCCTGGAAAACAATTTTATAGCATTATATGCAGAATTTTTGGGGTTGTCCTCCAAAATTCACAGGACTTTGGACTTTTGAACATACTATGGCCCAGATTGTTTAGGGAACGTTTCTTGGATAATATGAGTCTTATCATCCCCAACTCCTAGAAGATGATGCGAGGATAAAGATTACATATTTTTCAAAACTTCCTCTACTCCTTTTTCACAAATAGTCTCATGGGGTAATTCATTCCTTTACTCAAAAACTGTATTTTGATAATTCCTGGGTTGTGCAGGAGAGTGGATGTGTAAGTGAACAGTTAAGTTCCAGTGGCACCTGCTCAATGGAGGGGTCCAGAGGGCTTCTCCTGGTGCTCCTAAGACTAAATAGAATCTTCACAGTCCTTGCTGGAAAAGTCTTTCTGCTTGATGAAATTTAATGTATATGTTAATTTTCTTATCTACTCACAAAATCAGTTTTTGGAAAAAGAACGTGAGGAGGTTTCAGTGGATGATTGGGATGTAGGCTCTATTAAATATATATAGCAAGGACCCTCTTACACCTCAGATTTTATTTAACAAGTCTTTAAGGTGAGCATTGTTAACTCTAATTACTGGAAGAGAAACAGGAGACACAGAGAGGTTAACTGACTTGCCCAAGGTCACCCAGATAGTGTGCCAACCATAATGTCAATCTAGAGTGGACTGAATTGACAGGCCTGTTCTAAAAGTACACTCTAAAGGCACCCCTGCACTAAACTTGTTCTACCTAAGACTTTAGCTACTAGCTATAGGAGACCATTCTGCATCGCATGAGCTAGCTCCCACTTGAAGATGCACAGGACCCATGCCCATGGATAGGTTCTCTCATGGGAAATCAGGCCTGCAATATGCCTAGGGCACTTTGAGTCTTGCTTTTGCTAAAAAAAACTCCCTCACCCTGATTTACAGCAAATATTTACTGCAAAGTAACTTCCTAAAATCCATGCTAAACCTTCCAAGGACCAGTGTAACCAGTTCAACCACTTTTGCCTTTTCTTTTGCAAATATCCCTTTTCTATGATGTGATTACTGGCATCCTCTCCTTTGTTTTCTGTATAAGGTAACCACCTAAAGCAAACATGTGCCTAGTTAATAAGAACCTTCATGTAATGTGCCCAGTAAGACAATAAAAGCTCATCGAAGTGGGGACCAGGGCTTTCACTCCCCTTGAGAGAGAAGCCACTTGCCCTCTTTTTTCCACAGGATTCAGTAGTCCATGTGAATTTCTTTTGTTTCAGCTACAACACTGATGATCTGGGGTCCACAACAGCTGACGCCTGGGAACAGGGACCCAGAGGCCATGAGCCATAGTTGTGGACGACACACCAACTTGGTTGGAGTGCATGCTTAGCCCAAGGTAAGGGTCCTTTAGATTTTGCCTTTTCCTTCCATCCACCTGCATAAGGAAAAGTGGATAGTGAATGAGTGTTTCAGTTTTTACTGGACTCTGAAGATTGCTTTCCAGAAGAATTTGGTGTTAGTCACAGGCTTTGTATGAGAGCTTTTGACATTCACCACACTCCAAAGACAAAAGGCATTTCCTCCCCTTGGCCTGAGAAATCAGGTGTTCTCATGTGAGTCAGAACCTTGCGAGGGTGTCTGGGATCAATTCCAGAGATGTGCAGGAGCCTTATAGGGACCTCCAACACTGCTTAATATAACTTCTGGCTTGTCCGGGAAGGGCCATATAAAGGCTGGTCACCTAGAGCTATGAGCACCCCCCTTGCAGTCCTAAATGCTTGGGGGAGAACCTGAAACCTGTAAGCCAGATGAGGGTATTCAGAAAGTCTGACACCTCTCTCCCTGACTGTCTTTCACCAACAGTACATCTAGACCCATCTCAGTATATCCCTCAATAGCTAACTAGTTAGGGTTCAGCACAGGTGGCAGGATTTGAAAAGACAATAATTGAAGGTAAAAAAGAGCCTTTTAATAGCAGGAATGGGCTCTGATTCTTCTAAAGAGCAGGAAGTTTATCTGAGGGTACTACAGCAGCTCCTCAGGGGAGTGGGTTACAAGGTGAGGGAAGAGCATCTCATTCAGTTTTTAGAAATTATAAAGGAATATTACCCTGCTTTTCCTGATGAGGGAACCTTAGATATAAAGACTTGGGAAGAAGTAGGTGATAGGTTAAGAACTTTACAGGATGTTGGTGTTTCTATTGGAACTCAAACTTTAGTAACTTGGGGGCTAGTGAGGAATGCTTTCATGCCCATATGGGCTGGGAGATCAGAACTAGTCAAAAGGGAGGATAAAGAGTCTAGTTTAGAGGAGGAAGTTGTATATGATGTAGTGGAAGAACCAGCTATGACAGTTCTGGCTACAGCACCACCCAAGGACCTGCTTCATAGCCAAGGCTCCTTAAGCCAACCCTGGGAGGGTTCCTCCTCTCAGGATTACTCACCATCAAGGGAGCCAGAAAATTTAGACAGATATCCTCTTAGGACCATGTGACAGTGCCTTCAACAGGCAGCAGATTCTGGGGAATTAGATGCCCTTTCAGCCCTCCCCATTATATTCAGGGTTCAAAGAAATACCCATGAACCCCTTCCTTTTTCCTTTTACAAGGATCTAAAAAGGAGCATTAAAGAAAATGGGCTTCAGTCTCCTTTTACTAATGGGCTATTTAAAGCCATCACTGACAGTTATAAAATGGCCCCTTGTGACTGGATTGCCCTGGCCAGGACAGTCTTAACCTCAGCTCAGTTCACAGTCTGGCATTCAGAGTACTCTCAGCGAGCTGGCCACCAAGTGGCTGAGAATGCACAAATGAATAATCCTGTCACCCTCCCCATGCTGCTTGGGTCTGGTAATTTTGGCACTGCTATGGCTCTAGCCAGGCTTGATCCTCATGCTTATAGTCAGAGTGCTCAAATTGCTCTTAGGGCCATGAAGGCTGTGCCTGATTCTCAGGCCGGGAAGCTTCTTCCTTTACCAATATCCATCAGGGTGCTTCGGAGGCATATATTGACTTTATTGATCACCTCCAAGAAGCTATTGAAAGGCAAATAGATAATGACAGAGCAGCCAAAGCTCTTTTGTGGCAGCTAGCTTATGAAAATGCTAACAAAGACTCTAGGACCATTATAGGACCCCTGCAAAATACCACCAAAGACATCAGTGAGTTTGTCAAAGTTTGCCAAGATGTCAGTACAGAGCAGCATAAGGCTTCTCTCTTGGCTGCTGCAATTTAAGGAGATCCCAAATGTTACAATTGTGGAAAGCCCAATCACCTGTGCAAGGACTGTTCATCTACATTGGAAAGGGGAAAGGGTAATTACAAGGTTCCCCCAAAGGATTGTCCACACTGTGGCAAAGGCAGACATTGGGCAAAGGAGTGCCACTCTAAATCTGACAAAAATGGTCAAACTATTTAGGAAAATTTCCAAGGGGGTGCACGCTCCAGCACCACCAACCCCAATCGGAGCTTTCAGAACAGCAATCAGTATCAGGGGGTTCAGGAAAATGCACAGTTTCCGACCTTTGTGCCGCCACCCACAGAAGCTCAGGGTTGGACTTGGTCACCACCAGCGAGCTCATCTTAAAGGAACAGGATCATTGTAGCTCCCACTAGTGTCTTGGGACCTCTACCCTCAGAAACAGTTGGTTTAATCTTAGGGAGACTCAGTATTAGTACCAAAGGCATTTTTGTTCAGCCAGGGGTCATTGACTCAGACTATCAAGGGGAAATTAAAATCATGCTTAAAGCTTCTGATTATCATGTTATTCCTGCCCAAACGTATGGCCCAGCTGCTCCTACTCCCCTATGCAGTCTCAAAGACTCAAAATACAGTGAGGGGAGAGGGAGGCTTCGGTAGTATGGACAATTAATCAGTTTTTTTTTTTTGACAGAATCAATAAAATTAAATAAATCAATCTTACAAATAAAGATAAAGGATAAGACCTTTCATTGCCTCAAAGATACGGGAGATGACTTCTCTGTTATCTCAAATCACTTTTGGCCTCCGGAATGGCCCATGACAGACAGCAGAACACCTGTAACAGGTGTTGGAGGAATTTCTCAACCACAAGTTAGTGTTTGGTCTCTTAAGTGTTACAGACCAGATGGATAGGTAGGGAGATTTTGACCATATATCCTGCCTATGCCGCTTAATATTTGGGGCCGTGATCTCCTCACTGAGTGGGGGATGCAAATCTCTCTGCCACATTTTCCCTAGTGGCCACTGCTCATATAACTCCTCTACCACTTACCTGGCTCTCCAATATGCTGGTATAGGTTGATCAGTGGCCACTTAAAGGAGAGCGACTTGAACAGAACTGCCTTTTAGTTAAACAACAATTAGAAGCAGGTCATATTGAACCCTCTAACAGCCCTTGGAGTATGCCTATTTTTGTTGTACCAAAGAAATCTGGCATGGATGATTATTCATGATCTAAGAAAAATCAATGAATCCCTCCAACCTATGGGCCCCTGCAGCTGGGAGTCCCCAATCCAGCTTGCATCCCAAAGGATTGGCAACTCTTAATTATTGACCTAAAGGATTGTTTCTTTACAATCCCTGTAGCAGAAAAGGATCGGGAGCATTTTGCATTTTCCCTCCCAGTCATTAACAATTCTCAGCCTTTACAGAGATTTCAATGGAGAGAGAGTTTTGCCTCAGGGAATGCTTAACAGCTCAACTATCTGCCAGTATTTCATTCATACAGCCATTCAGCCAGTAAGAGATCAGTTTCTTAATTCAATTATCTATCAGTATATGGATGGCATCCTGGTCGCAGCTCCTTCACAAGATATTTTAGCAAAAACTGCTTCCTTTCTTAAAAATTCTGTAGCCTCTGCTGGGCTAGTAATTGCTCCAGAAAAAATCCAGCAGCTGGAACCTTGAAATATTTAGGCTGTATTCTTTTTAGTAGGACAATTCGGCCTCAAGTCCTTCAAATCAATCCACCCAAAGATTTGACTCTTAATTGCCTCCAACAACTCCTGGGAGCAATTAACTGGTTGCAACCCAGCCTTGGAATACCTACCCAACAATTAACTCATTTATTTAATGCCCTTAAAGGGGAACTGGATCTTAATTCCCCCAGAAAACTGTCCTCTGAAGGCCCTACAAGAATTAACCATAATAAATCAACATATTCAGCAGTATCAACTAACTAGAATTAATTCACAGTTTTCTGTCCGGCTTTTCTGCTTTTCAACTTTAGGGACTCCTATAGGCCTTATAGGACAGTTATGTTCTCACTTAGCTATGATAGAGTGGCTTTTTCTGTCTCATCAACCACAATGCACTATTATCACCTATATAACTGCGTTGTGCCATCTTATTATAAAAGGATGTGCGTGAACACAGCAGTTATTTGGATATGATCCTGCCTTTATTCACATCCCCCTAACTCAAGTCTATTTATAACAATTGGCAGCTCAAACTTTAGAATTTCAATGTGCCATAGCTGACTTTGTAGGAGGACTAGAAATTAACCTGCCCTCAGATAAATTGCTTCAAAACATTCCATTCCTTCAAATAAGGCTAGCAGAAGAAGTCAGCCTAATGCCAATAACTAGGGTAAGAACTGTGTTTCTTGATGGGTCCAGAAAAACCAGATGGGCTGCTATTGCCTAACAAGAGGGCAAAAACTGGAGAAATTTTGTATCCTCAGGACATTCCTCTATTCAGAGGGCTGAGCTTTTTGCTGCAATTATGACCCTGTGGCAATGGCCCCAAGAACCTCTGAATATAGTCTGTGACTCAGGATATGCTGTTTACACTATTTTGCATATAGATCAAGCATTAATTAAGACTTCTATTGACCCCAATCTACTTAACCTATTTTTGACCCTATGGTCCCTTCTTGACAAACAAGAACACCCCCTCTTCATTACTCATATTTGATCCCATTCAGGCTTGCCTGGCACCCTGGTGGATGGTAACAATAAGGCAGATGCCTTAGTTAGTGTCCTTACTGCAGTTCCAGGGAGCAGCAGCTTCTCATCAGTTTTTTCATCAAAATAGCCAGGCACTCTGAAAACAGTTTAAATATTCCTCGTGTTAGAGAGCAGACATATACCACTCACATGCAGAGTCAAGGGTCCCAGGGGGTCACAATATACTACTATTGAAAGGACCCCCTACTGGGCTTGATTGTCCATCGCCAGATAGGAAAGATGTCTCTCAATGCCAGAGATTTGTGAAAAGGAAAGGAAATGTTTATCTAATGCTATACAGACTTAAAGTAGTGACCTAACACCTTCATTAAAATATCAAAGTCCTTTCGGATACCCACAGACATTCACAGTGCTTCCTTCTACCCCTGCCCTAATTCAGGGTACTGTAACTCAGGAAAAGAAGCAAACATCCAGGATTCAGGCTTCTGACACTGTCAGATGTGTTGCCATCCAGGCAGGATCACTAATGAATCCAAAACTATGTAGCACCTTCTCATGGCCTACTGGCAAGAGTTCATTCACTCTTCTTCCAGGCAAAGTCTCTCCTACTTCCCAGGCCACACAGCCAAAGGGAGCACCCCAAAGCCACGTGGTCCTCTTCTACCAAAGCTGTGGGGGTCTGCACTCTGGCCAAAACCACGTGGATCTCCCCACAAAGCTGTGGAGAGGGTAGGGTCACCACTCTGGCTGAGCTAAGTGGCAGTTCTCTGCTCAAACTGCTTGGTGACTCTCTCTACCCCTGGCTGCAGGGGTCCCCACTTTGGCAAAATCTCATGGCACTCCTCTCTAAAGCTGTATGGTGATTCCCCTTTACATGGCTGCTGGGTTCTCTACTCTGGCCAAAGCCGTATGACTCTCTCTCCAATGGCTACTGTGTCTGGGTTTAAATCCCTGCGCCAATCTTCCTCTGTAGCCCCATTTGTGACTCCTCCTACAATCAGCTACACTTACCAGCACTCCCATATCATCCGGAGTTTACTAAGCTTCCATCTGAGTCCAGGCAGGTGTGTCCCCATGTCCTGGAGCCAATCTTCTTCAGGCTCCCACACAGGTGCTGTCACCTGAGAGTCTTGCGCCCCAGTTACATCTTGGGCAGGGGAGTCCCTTTCCATCCCCCTGCTCAGAGTATGGCCACAGCTATTTAACATATCTGTGCAACCAGCCAAAGGTTATAGATATGTTAAATGACCACGCATGCCATGGATTAGCTGCAAAGCTGAGGCTGCACAAAACAGCTCTGCATGTTCTTGCTCCATTTGTCCCTTCCCCTAACTCACACCTGAGGGGGAAGGGGGGTGAAGGTCTTATATGTCTTTCTAATATTTCCTGGACACCCTGAGTTCTGGGCCCCATTCCAAATCCCTATTTTTGAGGCCTCCCTTCTTGGCTGCACCCTGTATCACTCACTCCCAAGCTAAACAAATTATTAAAGAATGTTCTAGCCCTGGCTGGTATAGCTCAGTGGATTGAATGTGGGCCTGTGAACCAAAGGATTGAGGTTCAATTCCCAGTCAGGGCACATGCCTGGGTTGCAGGCCAGTTCCCAGCAAGGGATGCACTAGAGGCAGCCATACATTGATATTTCTCCCTCTCTCTCTTTCTCCTTCCCTTCCCCTCTAAAGATAAAAAAAAATGTCCTGATTGCCAAGCCCTTAGCAAGGCACTCCCATCCATAGGAGTTAGTCCTCAAGGACTAAGTTCTCAAAAACATTTGACAAACATGTCACTCATTATGCTCCCTTTGGAAAATTCAGATATGTTCATATTTCTATTGATACTTACTCTGGTGCCCTACATGCATCTGCCTTGACAGGGGAATCTGATAAAAATATACAAGCCCATTGGCTGGAGGCCTTTAGTCATTTAGGATGTCCTCAACAAATTAAAACTGATAATGGCCCTGGATACATTGCCCATTCTACTCAGGCTTTTCTTCAGTGTTGGGATATCCAACATAAAACAGGAATACCTTACAATCCAACCAGTCAGGCAATTGTAGAACGGGCTCATCATACTTTTAAAAATCTTAAAAAAAAAAAAAAAAGGAGGAGCCATGAGCCCTCCCCCCAAAATTTGATTATGTTAGCCATGTTTACATATAATTTTCTAAATTGTGATGAATCACTCTGTAGTCCAATTGAGAAACATTTTCAGAAGAAAGAGCCAAAGTCATTTTATCCTCAGGTTTTATACAGAGATCCACTGGGAGATAGCTCTTGGCAGGGGCCCTGTAGACCTCTTAACTTGGGGAAGAGGGTATGCATGTGTTTCTATTTCTATAGGCCCTATCTGGATACCAGTAAAAAGAGTGAAGCCTTATCATGAGTGAGACAGAAGTCAAACTCCACTAACTGCAGGTAAAAACCAATCAATTGGCAGACCAGATAGCTTGGCTGACATTACTGATAGACATCAAGCTCCACTATCTGGACTCGAAAACCACTCAACTGAGACTAGATGGCCCAGCTGACCCTGAATAACCAGAAGGAAAATGGACACCCACGCCACCACTCACAGGCTTGAGTCCATCCGCAGAGGAGGATGGGGCCTGCCACAATGACAGGAACTGAGGCTCAAGTGCCTCCTGCAGAGGGCAACAACCCCTCAGGGCCCCATAATGTTCAATGATTGAACCCTAAAAACTGGTTCAATGGACTGAATTTATGGGTTTGGATCACCGTAGTGTTACAGAACAGAGGGCCAAGGTGGGGCACGATATACAATTGCTGAAAGGACCCCCTCCCAGGTTTGTTATGTCTGCTGCCTTAGGAAAGATGTCTCTCAATGCCAGAGATTTGTAAAAAGAAAGGAAATGTTTATTTAATTCTATACAGACTTAAGTAGTGACCTAACTTCTTCATTAAAATATCAAAGTCCTTTTGGATACCTACAGACACCCACAATGCTTCCTTCTCCCCCTGCCCCTAATTCAGGGTACCATAACTCAGGAAAAGAAGCAAACATCCAGGATCCAGGTTCCTGACATCATCAGCTGTGTCGCTGTCCGGACAGGATCTCTGATTAATCCAAAGCCATGTGGCACCTTCTCATGGCCTACTGGCAAGAGTTCTTTCCCCCTTCTTCCAGACAAAGTATCTCCTGCTTCCCAGGCCATGAAGCCAAGGGGAGTGCCCCAAAGCTGCATGGTCCTCTTCTACTACCAAAGCTTCGAGAGGGTCTGCACTCTGGTGAAACCCAGTGGCTCTCTCTGGCAAAGCTGTGAGGGGTCTCCACTCTGCCAAAGCTGCATGGCTCCCCCTTCAATGGCTGCCATGTCTGGGTTTAAATACCCTAGCCAATCTTCCTCTGCAGCCTAATTTCTGACTTTTCCCACAATCACTACAATTGCCAGCACTCCCATATCCTTCCAGCTTTACTGGGCTGTCAGAGTGAGTATGGGCAGGTATGGCCCCATGGCATGTAGCCAATTATCTGCAAGCTCTCATGCAGGTGCTGTAAACAGGGGGCATTGCCTCCCATTTACATCTTGGGTGGAAGTTACTCGCTTCTTCCTGGCTCAAAGCATGGCCACAGCTATTCAACATATCTATGAAACCAGTTTAAGGTTATAAATATGTTAAATGACCATGCCAGAGGTTAGCTGCAAAGCTGTTGCTATGCAAAACAGCTCTCAATTGCCCTGCTCCATTTGTCCCTTCCCCCAACTCACACCTGAGGGAGAAGGGGTGAGGGCATCCTAATATTTTCTGGACACCTTGAGTTCTGGACCCCATTTCAAATCCCTATTTTTGAGGCCCCCCTCTTGGCTGCACACTGTTTCAATCCCTCCTTTCAGATATACACCCACTTTATAATCATATAAAGGTCAATGGACGAAGGTCTCATCTTCTTGTAACTACTTCCAGCTGGACAAGGACATCGTCCTACCTACCCTTGAATCAGGGGTGCCCTGAAAGGGTGGTGTGGCACGGAGGGAGTCCTTCCTGTAAGGGGAAGGACCTTACAGAATCCCGGTCAGTTGGCTGTCACCAGGAAGTTTCAGGCTTGGTGTCCAAAGGCTGGCATTACTGGACCATTGGCATCCTGGTCATATTCTGGAGGTGACAGATTTGGAAAGAGTTGGAAGGCACAATTAAATCATAACCACTAAATGACGAGGGCAGGGACCTAGGTAAAGAAGGCTTATATGGAGAAAGGTGTACAAGGTATACTACACCTATCCAAAATGCTTGTGGCCCATTATACTTCACTCGGGCTGAGGGAAATACATTAGGATTTCCCTCCTTTCAGATAATCTGGGCCCTTTCTGTCCAAGCCATCAAGAGAGAAAAGGGAAAATCTTCTCTAAATTGAATCCCACACACTGCCCGAACCCTTCACCAACCCAACCACTTAGTTCAGCCAAACCGTTGCAGGGTGATGATGAAGATGGGCTCCTTAAATGAGGCCTATATTGCAACCAATCTCTCAGGTAATGAGGTCGTAGGCATACACCCTATGAAAACAAACAAACAAACAAACAAACAAAAAACACATGGGCTAATTCACACAACAATCCCCAAACCAGTCTCTGTGCCTGTGAGACTGTCTTTTGGGAAGATATTCAGTTGCAATGTCCTTCCTGCAATGACATTAAGCAATGGCAAATTGACAGGTCCTTTGCACCTGTGAATTGTGCATCTTTGGTGATATTACAAACCCAGTTCAACTTTCAAATGAAAACAAACTTTCAAGACAGTTAGCTGTGCCATTCTGATGTCCAATACTGAGCATTGTGATTTTCCTTTAACCACAATTTTTCTCCTTAAGATCACCTTCATTGTTATTACAGGGACCACTTTGGGTCCCACTTTTAATTTTGACTGTTCATTTGCATAAACACACCAAGAGTGGCCTGGATCACTTATGATCTTTGAGTCTACTTTGCTGGAACTTACACAGGGAACCTTTAGATAGACTTCTCAGTCTGCCCTTTGGGGCACAAAAGCAGAGCCACACATCTGCCATCTGGGTTTGGCTGTACCAGTCATTTCACTCAAATCTTTGAGGCTTCCATTGTGCCTACAGGTTCCTTTTTAGCCATCTTTCTGGAAAGCAACCTTCGTTCCTTCCCTGGAAAGACTACCATGAACCACACAACCAACCAAAGTACCAGGCCTTTTCTTGTGGGCTTTCACTAGCTTCGCAAGTCAATCCCAGTTCTTCAGGGCATTCTGGTAATGACCAGAACCCATACATGCCTCCCTCAGGCATGTCATTCCAGTCAAAATCTCGGTTAAGAAAACTACTATTAATGATTGGTCTTATTGGATTTATGCAAAGAAACTCATGTCATCACTCACTCCTTCAGAATGCCAAATTCTGGAGGGATCAGGTAGGGAGAAAAATATGGGGTGTGAAGGAAAATCATTTTCCTTGTTTACTTTCCTACAGATTATGAAGTTTCAATCTTTTCTGGAATCCTCAATTTCCTTTTCAGAGCAGATACAGAACAAAATCCAAAACAGAGTTCCAGAGAGGCATTCACTTGCACCAGTGCATCCATTGGTGCCTTGCAGAGACATGCTCTTTCAGGCCTTGTCTCTTGGCAGAGACATACTCCATTCCCTCAGGCTGAAACACTCATCAGCCCCAAATGACCCTTCATGGGTCTGAGTGACAAAGTCATTCTCCTCAACTGGTTATAGGTGACCTTCACTAGGTCTTACAGGTGACCTTAATAGGTCTTCAGTTGACCTTAAACAGGTCTTTGAATACAGAGGGTTTCTGATCAGAAACAAAACCAATGGGAGAAATTTGCTCTTTTCCCATGAAACCAGAAAACAAGTAGTTGAGGTTTCCTTTCCTTCAGGTTTAAAACTTTCACATCCTGGTTCCTTTCCCACACTGGAAAGGACCATATTCAGACGCAGTACTTGGTAGCTAAAGGTCCCTAGCCTTATAAGCACTTGCTTGAAATACAAACACGGTCACCCTGTATCGGGGTTCACTGTCTTTTTCTGGAAGAGGAATTTCAAACCTTCCTCCAGAGTGCAGCTCAAACTTTCCCCTTCTGTTTCAGCTGCAGCAGTAGGATCTGCGTCTCTCTTGGGTGGTGCCTGTTTTACCTATGTGTGGTGAATCCACGGCTTAATTCCCATCAGCTTCAGGGAGGAGTGCGCTGTCAATAGGACATTGTAGGGATCAGTCCATTGTTCAGACAGCTGCTGTTCAGGGTCTTGGCTCTTCCAGGTCTTTAGTAGGACCTGGCCCCTGGCTAGAATGGGTGCAGGGGCTCATCAGAGGGGTAGACAGACCTGCAATGAGCAAACTTGTGCAAAATGGTTAGTGTTTGCCCTAAATGCTGTACATATTGCTTAATTCGTTCCTCATGCTCCAAATCCAGAGGGGGTGTACCTAAAACAGAAACTTGGAAGAGTTTACCATAAACTATTTCAAAAGGGCTCAGTTTAAGCCCACTTCTAGGTGCCACTCTGATTTGGAGCAGAGCAATGGGGAGTGCCTGGTCCCATTTTAAATGTGTTTCCTGGCATATTTTTGCCAAGGTCTTCTTTATGGTGTGATTCATTTTCTCAGTCTTTCCTGTGGACTGAGGTCTCCAAGATGCATGCAATTTCCATTGTATCTGCAATGCCTGCCCAAACTTCTAGGAGATTTCTGAAGTGAACAATGGTCCATTGTTGCTTTGCATGCTCTGGAGAAGTCCAAACCTGGGAATTATTTCTTTAAGTAACAGTTTTGCCACCTCAGTTGCCTTTTCAGTCCTGGTGGGGTATGCTTCTACCCACCCAGAAAAAATATCCACAAAGACCAACAAGAATCTGAAATTTCCCTTAGTTTTAGGCATTTGTGTGAAGTCCACCTGCCAGTCCTTGAAGGGGCACATCTCTTTGTATTGTACTCCCTTTTCTGTGGGAACACGCTCTGTTTTAGGATTGTTTTTGGCACATATCTGACAGGCTTGGCTGATCCTGTGGACAGTCTTTTGCAAGTAAGGGCCTTTCAAATGTGTCCTAAAAGTCCATTAGAGCATCCCTTCCATAGTGGGTCCCTTCATGTAGGTGTTTGAGGATGGGATATACTAGAGCCTCAGGGAGTAAAATCATACCACGGGCATTCTGCTTCCACGTAGAACTGGGATCAGCATTAGTGAATTCCCATTCACAGTCCTACTCCTCATCCTGTTCTGTGTAATGAGGTTTAAACTCTGACAAGTCCAGATGGGGAACCAGAGCTGCTAGGCATGGCAGCTCCTTGGCTGCTTTGTCAGCAATTTGGTTTCCCTGACTGGTTTGGGAACCATCCCTCTGGTGTCCTGGGCAGTGCATTACAGCAACCTGGTCCAGTACATTCACTGCATCCAGCAACTATAAAATCACATCTCTGTGTTTAACATCCTTGTTCCCCAAGGTTAAAAGTCCTCTCTCTCTCCATATTGCTCCATGGGCATGGACTACCATGAAGGCACACTTGGAATCTGTATATATATTAACTTTCTTTTCTTGAAACAGCAGTAAGGCTCTTGTAAGGTCTATTAGTTCAGCCTGTTGTGCTGAGGTTCCTGGTGTAAGGGGCTGAGCTTCTACTACCTTGTCTGCCATGGCCACCACATACCCAGCTTGTTGCTGGCCATTGTCCATGAAGCTGCTCCTGTCTGTGTACAGCTCCCAGTCTGGTGGCACCAGCGGCTTCTCTGTCAGATCTGGCCTGCTAGAATAAACTTGGTCAATTATTCCCAAGCATTCATGCTCAAGGGCAGAGTCCCCCTCCATATCTGGAAGTAGGGTGGCTGGGTTCAGGGTTGTGGTGGTCTGCAAGGTAACATTTGGATTGCCCATCAAAGTGGCCTGGTAATTCCCCATATGCCCTGCTGTCAGCCAATATCCTCCTCTCTGTCCTAGCAGAGTCAGAACCTGATGTGGCACCAACACTATAGTAGGTTGTCCCAAGGTAAACTTCTCAGCTTCCTGTAAAATGTCACAGGTGGTTGCTACTGCTCAGAGGCATGGTGGCCATCCTTTTGTTGTGTGATCCAGCTTCTTTGAGAGATAGGCAATGGGTTCAGGATATTTCCCAGGGTCTGGGTTAGCACCCCCAGTCTTATCCCCTGCCTTTCATGAATGTACAATTTGAAAAGCTTCTGTAAGTCCGGCAGTCCTAATGCAGGGGTCGAAGCCAACTTCTCCCTCAAAGTATCAAATGCTACCCAACAATCCCCTGTCCATTGTAGGGGTTCAGAGTCCAGTCCTTTTAGGGAATTATACAGTGGCTTTGCTATGAGTCCAAAGTTTGGAATCCAAATCTGACAAAACCCTGTAATTCCCAAGAACCCACGAAGCTGCCTTTGATTCCCCGGGGGTTTTAGTGTAGCAATGGATTACTTTCTATCTGCCACCAGACTCCTGGTACCTTGTTTCAGTTGAAATCCAAGATATGCCACTTCCTCTTTGCAAATTTGGGCTTTATGAGGGGACACTTTATATCCTCTCTTTGCCAAATGATTTAGAACCATGATGGTGTTGTGCAAACCGTCCTCATAGTTACTGCTGGCTATTAACAGGTCATCCACATATTGCAAAAGGACTCCCAATCTCAACTGAACATCCCTTAAGTCTTTTGCCAGGACTTCCCCAAATATAGTTGGGGGGAGTTCTTAAATCCTTGTGGCAGCACGATCCAGCAGTATTGGAGTGTGGCTTTAGTCTCTGGGTTCTGCCATTCAAAGGCAAATAGTTGCTGAGCCTGCTCATCTATTGGGATGCAGAAAAAAGCATCTTTTAAGTCCAGGACTGAAAACCATTTGCTATCCCCAGGCACCATAGTCAATAGTGTGTAAGGGTTAGGCACAGTAGGGTGAATGTCCTGGACATTGTCATTGATGGCCCTGAGATCCTGTACAAACCAGTACTCATCTGAACGTGGCTTTTTGACTGGCAAAATGGGAGTGTTGTACGGTGACCGGCAAGGCTGAATTAATCTTGATTTCAAAAACTTCTGCAACACTGGCTGGATCCCCTCTAAAGCCTCCTTTTTGAGGGGATACTGCTTCTTTTGTGGGACCCATGCCCCTTCTTTCAGATATATCTTTATGGGTTGCACATTAACTGCTTTACCTGGAGTTCCATTGGCCCAAACAGTTTCATCCACCTGCTCGCAGATCTCAGGTGGGAAGGGTTCACCTTCAGGGCCTCCAGGATAGGCCAGGAAAGCCTGCTACCAGAGGGCATTTTTCAGCAGGACTTCCATGCACAGTTGCTGTCACTTGGGAAAACAGGTTATTTGTGCATGCAGTTTACACAGCAAATCTCAGCCTAACAATGGAATGGGGTAATCAGGCATATAGAGAAAACCACGTGCAAGCTTTTGACCACCAAGATGGCATTCCAGAGGTTGCAAGAATGTCTGTTTTTGTATCTGCCCAGACACAACAGTAACTGTTACTTCATTTGAGCTTTTTCCAGTCAACTTTGTGTTCAACACTGAGTATGTGGCTCCCATATCTACAAGAAAGTCAATTGGCTCATCCTCCACAGTCACTTGTACCTGGGGCTCCTGTGGGGAAATAGTGATGGATTGGGAGATGTCCAATGGCACCCCTGGGCCTCCTCATTCATTGTCATTCTCTATTTCCTGATTTACCATCATTCGACCTGGATTCTTACTCTTACTTTCCCTTTTGTGGTTTGGGCACTCACTCCTCCAGTGCCCCTCTTCCTTGCAATGGGCACATTGATTAATGCCTATTGTGCCTTTCTTCTTCTCCATAGGGCCCCTTCTGTCACCAGCATGGTGGCAGGCACCTGATGAGTTTCCTTTCTCTGCCCTAGGGTCCTGCTTCTTTTGGTTTCCCTGGGCTAATCCCCAAAACACTGTGTCCCGTTTTGCCTTTCCTGCTTCCCAGGCATTGTAGACTTTAAATGCTATGTCCACTAGCTGGGAGGAACTCATTCCCAGTACTCCATCTACATGCTGAAGTTTGTTCCTGATATCTGGGCACTCTGTCTAATAAAAGTCGTGTTTACCATCCTCACATTTTCTGGTGCCTCCAGATCAACATCAGTGTATTTCCTATATAGATCCTGATAGATCCTTTCTAAAAATTCAGAAGGATCCTCATCTGGCTTCTGTTGGAGAGTCTGTATAAAGTTCAGACTCCTCTGCTTGGGCACTCCTTTCCTAAGTCTTTCCAATATGCACCTTCTACAGTGTCTCAAAGAGGTTAAACCATCTCTGCTATTTGGGTCCCACTTAGGGTCTACCCGAGGAATTGCCTCGACTGGGTTAAGGATCCCCTTGGTGTCCTCATCATGGAGATGCTGGGCGTCCTGATCAGCCCTATTTAGAACCAATCGTCTTTTCGTCTGCCAATAGCAAAATGTTCAGGAGGTCTTGTACGTCTGCCCAGTTTGGGTGAGCAGTGGCAAAAATAGAGGCAATAAGATCTGCAATCTTCTGAGGATCATTTATAATGAGGGATTGGCATTTTTCCAATTCAATAAGTTCGAAGTGGAGAACAGAGTATGGGCCCAATAGTAGCCAGTGGGCTGGTCTTCTTCATTTATTCTGCCTATTGGGTATTGCCTCAAAGGGTATTGGCTGGCTACACCTTTGGAGGCTCCCCGGTTATAGGAGGTACCCTGGTGAGTTCAGGGGGTGAGACACATTCCTCAGCAGGTGGAGGTGAAGCAGTTGGCTTTGCAATCTCCGCTTCAGTGGCAGTTATGGGAGGAGACAGTACTGAGGTGGCTCCCACCGCCTGTGGAGGGGGAGGCATCACTGCAGTGGCAGTTCTCATCGACTGTGAGAATGGAGGTGTAGAAACCTCCACCAGCTGTGAAGGTGGCAGCCCCATGGAGACCCCTCCCACCTGCGGAGGGTGGTGCCCAGAGGCTTCCTTTGGGAAGGTGCAGAGGGGCTAGGCCCCTCCCACCTGGAAGGCAGCAGAGCAGAGCCATCCCCCACCCACTGGGGGTGTGGTGCCACAGGCAGAGGCAATACACAGGCCTTGCCCACCTGTGAAGGTGGCAGGGAGACTCCAGCTTGGGGAGTCATGGCCTAGAAGGCCCCTCCCACCTGCTGGTGCCACTGCAGGACTCCAGAGCCACCCCTCACCCACTGGGGGTGTGGTGCTGCAGCCGCAGCACCTGGTGGAGGCAAAGCGCAGGTCCTGCTCACCTGTGATGACTGGTGCTGAGCCTCTGGTTTCTCCCACCTACAAAGGTTGGGGAGCAGAGACTGCACCCACCCACTGGGGGTGGGGTACCTAAGCCGCATTACTTGGTGATGGCGTAACACAGGCCATGCCTACCTGTGATGGCGATGGCCTTGCCGCTCTGGGAACCAAGGAGGCCCCTCCCACCTGTCGGTGTGGTGTGTGAGCAGAGCCAACTTGCAGAGGGTGCGAATACGTGGTGGAGACTTCTCTCACCTGCAAGTGGGGGGAATCCATGGTGGGCCTCACCTCCCAAGAAGGCAGTGGTATAACTGGAGCTCCCCCTGCCTGTGAGCCTCCATTCCCTGGGTTCAGAGCACTAATGGAGTTTATTTTCTCATTCTCTCTTCCTGTGTTCTGCTATCAGGGAGAGGTTCTGAGACCACTTTTCCCATCTGGACCATTACACTTTACATGCTTTTCTGTCTCTGGCACAAGGCTGCTGTGCAATATTATAAATCCATTAAGGTAGTGTAACTCTTCCGAGTGTTCACACCACTGGCAACACTGTTTCAATCTAGGAATGATGCAGTAGGTCAAGGAACCATTCACAGGCCATCTCAGCTCATCCCCCAAAACATAAGTAAGCCACACTGAAACAGGGTGCAACCAAGAGGGAGGCCCCAAAAATAGGGATTTGGAATGGGGCTCAGAGCTCAGGGTATCCAGGAAATATTAGAGGAACATATAAGATGTCCTCACCCTTTCCCCCATAGATGTGAGTTGGGGGAAGGGACACATGGAGCAGGGACATGCAGAGCTGTTTTATACAACCACAGCTTTGCAGCTAATCCATGGTATGGTCATTTAACATATCTGTAGCCTTTGGCTGGTGGCTTAGATGTGTTAAATAGCTGTGGCCATGCTCTGAGCCAGAGGCATGGAAAGGATCCCGCCCCCCCGCCTGCCCAAGATGTACGCCCCTGAGTTACAGTGCCTGTGTGGGATCTTGGAGAAGATTGGCTCCAGGACATGGGGACACACTTGTCCAGACTCACAATGGCAGCCCAGTAAACTTGGAATAATACAGGAATGCTGGCAGGTGTAACTGATTGTAGGAGGAGTCGGAAGTGAGGGTACAGAGGAGGATTGGTGCAAGGATTTAAACCCAGACACAGACATACATCCATTGGAGAGATTCCACATGGTTTTACCAGAGTGCAGACTCCTGCAGCTTTTTGGAGAGGGAGAGCCACGAGGTTTTGCCTTCCTGTGGGGAGCCTTCCCTGCAACTCTGGTAGAAGAGGACCACGAGGCTTTGGGGTGTCCCCTTTGGCTACATGGCCTAGGAAGCAAGAGGGATTTTGCCTGGAAGAAAGGGGAAAGGACTCTTGCCAGTAGGTGTGGCAGACACTTCTGCTTGGCATGGGCCCAGCTCCCACTCAGAGATGCACAGGACCCATGCCCTCAGATAGGTTCTTTCATGGGTAATCAGATTTGCAATATACTTAGGCTGTTTTGAGACTTGCTCTTTGCTAAAACTCCCTCACCCTGCAAATGCTTACTGTAACTTCCTAAAATCCATGCTGAGCCTTGCAGGGGCCAGTGTGACTGGCTCAACCACTTCTGCCTATTTATTTGCTAATATCCTTCTTCTGTGATGTCAGGAGGGGCATTGGCTCCTTTGTTGTAACCAGGATAGTGAGGAAGATTCATTTTGTAATGTGAGGAGATGAGATATAGAATAAAGGCCTATCATGGCAGAGGCTGTAGCTTTTGCTCCTCTTGAGAGAAAACCCGTGCTGTCATCCTTATTCCTCCACCAGACTCGGTAGTCTGTGTATATGTTTTAATTCATCCATAATGATGTGGACACTGCTGGTCAGTGTCTACCACAAGTAGAGCATGAGAAGGTACCACATTGCTTTGGATTATTTAGAGATCCTGCCCGGACAATGACACAGCTGACAATGTCAGGAGCCTGGATCCTGGAAATTTGCTTCTTTTCCTGAGATATGGTACCCTGAATTAGGGCAGGAGGGGGAGAAGATAGCACTGTGGGTGTCTGTGGGTATCCTAAAGGACTTTGATACTTTAATGAAGATATTAGGTTGCTACATAAGTCTGTATAGCATCAAACAAACATTTCCTTTCCTTTTCACAAATCTCTGGCTTTGAGAGATATCTTCCCATAAGGTGGTGAACATAATGAACCTTGGCCCCTGTTCTGTAACAACACTGTGTTACAATAATAAATCATCAACTGCTTAGTCAAGGGATTCTTGTATATCGACTTTGCACAGTAGCTCTCCCAAACCACAGTAGCTCTCCCAATCCCTTAGGATCCTACCCAGGGGGTTCCACTTAGGGACTGGCTCAGACCCACTCATACTGTTTCAACAAAGCAAGCAAAAATTCAGAGAAAGAAGAATACAGATGGTGTGAAGACCAGGTACTTCCCCAGCTATTGCCCACAATTCCAGCTCCATTATACCAAAAGAGTACTTAGGAACCAAGTTTTAAACCAAAACACTTTCATGTCTTTGCCCCCTCCCTGTTTCATTTCCTTTTCACCTTTCCAGGCATGATTAGGTGACCGATGCTCTCAGGAGGAGTGCCAGAGAAATTCTCAAGACTGGGAAAAATCCTGAAGTTTCACTCTCTCGCACCTAGGGGGTCAGTCTGCCACGGACAATTATTGGCCCACCTAGGACCAAAAACTGTTATAGAACAAGGACTGGGAGTGGGGTACAATACACAATTACCAAAAGGACCCCCCAGGTTTGTTATGTCTGCTGCCAGAGGAAAGATGTTTCTCAATGCCAGAGATTTGTGAAAAGGAAAGGAAATGTTTATTTAATGCTGTAGAGACTTAAAGTAGTGACCTGTAATGTCTTCCTCAAGATATCAAAGTCCTTTTGGATACCCATAGATGCCCACAGTTCTTCCTTCTTCCTGGCTCAAAGCTTGGCCACAGCTATTCAACATATCCATGAAACCAGTTAAAGGTTATAAATATGTTAAATGACCATGCCAGAGGTTATCTGCAAAGCTGTTGCTCTACAACACAGCTCTCAATGGCCCTGCTCCATGTGTACCATCCTGCAACTCACAGCTGAGGGAGGAAGGGGTGAGGACATCCTAATATTTCCTGGACACCTTTCCAAATCCCTATTTGGGGCCTCTCTCTTGGCTGCACACTGTTTCAGTAGCCCTTGGATGCCTCCTTGTCTTAATCCTTATTTGTGCTTTAAGGTATGTATAGAGGTTGTTTTCTTAAGATTGCATTCGGCAACAGCAAATAGTAGGTTTCACAGGCTTAACAGCTACAATTGCATTTACAATAGAAAAAAGGGGGAGATTAGATGTTGGAAACCACCCCACCTGGCTTCAGAAGCTGTAATCTCCCATGGCTAAGGCTGAGTGAAGGACCTTGGGACCATAGGCCACCGAGGAGACAAAGCTTATCCTCCTGGCAAGAGCACTGCCTCTGCCTATTTTACTTCACCCTGCCTGGCCCCTGATGCATGATTGGTTAGCCAATGACCAGTAAGATCCCTCAAGGGAGGGGCGACCTAAGATAGGCATGATCATGTGGGAGGCCCTCAGGGAAGGACTTGGGGGGCTATAGAAAAAGGGGGTGATGGACCCCCACCCCTTGGCTTTGACATAGCCTAAGACCTCATTCTGTCTGCAAGAAGTCTCTTAATTGGTTGGCTGCCTTACACTCCCTGCTCCACCTAAGCCTGAAACAATGCCAGAGGTGGGTGTGACCCTGTGCTGGAAAGGGTGGGTTCCCCGGGGACAATTAGGCCTAAGAGCGGAAAGCATAAAATCCTGTGAAACCTACTTTGCTAGTACCCTCAATTTAAATGATAATGGCCCAAGCCTGAAGTCATTTTGTTTCACAAAAATTTTATGACCTTTTAGCTATCTGACCCTGATTCAAAATAGGCCCTCAGAGTTCTTTAAATGTTATCTATTTGATCATTACTGCCTGACAGTGATCAATGGGCTTAATCTGAGAATGTGGGTTGCTTACTGATTATATTATAACACAGGGTCCTGTGTTATAATAGTGACCACAGGGTCACTAAAAACAAGGAGGGAGATGTAGGAGACTGTTCTGCATGGTGTGGGCCCAGCTCCCACTTGGAGATGCACAGGACCCACGCCCACAGATAGATTCTCTCATGGGAAATCAGGCTTGCAATATGCCTAGGCCACTTTGAGTCTTGCTTTTGGGGGCAAAAAAAAAAAAAAAAAAAAAAACCCTCCCTCACCCTGATTTGCAGCAAACATTTACTGCAAAGTAACTTCCTAAAATTCATGCTAAACCTTCCAAGGACCAGTGTAACTGGTTCAACTACTTTTGCTTTTTCTTTTGCAAATATCCCTCTTCTATGATGTGGTTACTGGCATCCTTTCCTTTGTTTTCTGTATAAGGTAACCACCTAAAGCGAACCTGTGCATGGTTAATGAGAACCTTTGTGTAGGGTGCCCAGTAAGACAATAAAAGCTCAACAAAACGAGGGCCAGGGCTTTCACTCCCCTTAAGAGAGAAGCCACTTGCCCTCTTTTTTCCAGAGGATCCTGTAATCCATGTGAATTTCTTTTGTTTTAGCTACAATGCCGTGGACCCCATGAGCCAGGGACTGCAACAACTAGCCACATGGGACCATGAGCACTTGAAAGGTAGCTAGTGTGACTGAACAAATTTTTACCTCTTTGGAATTCTAATTAACTTAGATTTAAAATAAAAATCTATTTTTTTATTCAAATCAGTTATTGGAGAAATTTTATGTGTGTTTGTAACAACTTGGGTTTCTGAATCTACTCTTTCACATCTAAATTTGACAAACTCTAAAGACAGAACAAGTGTTTCTGATGCAAATAACTGTCCCTATTGAGATATGCCTGATGTATAAAATGTACCCTACATTTGGAGACATATTGATTACATGGTGGAGTGATAATATTTTGGACATACTAGATTAAATACAAATATTTAAAAAAGTGATTTCACCTGTTTCTTTTCACTTTTAAAAATATATTTTATTGATTATGCTAATGCAGTTGTCCTATTTGCCCCTTTTCCCCTCTGCCCTGCACACCCTCTCCCACCTGCATAGCCCCCTGTTAGTTCATGTCCATGGGTCATACATATAAGTTCATTGCCTTCTATATTTCCTAAACTATTCTTAACCTCCCATTGTCCATTTTCTACCTACCATTTATGCTACTTATTCCCTGTACTTTTGCCCCCTCTATCCCTCTCCTGCTACCCTGCTGATAACCCTTCATGTGATCTCCATTTCTGTGAATCTGTTCCTGTTCTAGTGTTTGCTTACTTAGTTTTTGTTACTGTGGCTTTTTTTTTTAGGTTCAGTTGTTAAAAGTTGTGAGTTTGTTGTCATTTTACTGTTCATAGTTTTGATTGTCTTTTTCTTAGATAAGTCTCTTTTGTATTTCAGATAATAAGGGCTTGGTGCTGATGAACTCCTTTAACTTGACCTTATCTGGGAAGTACTTTATCTGACCTTCCATTCTAAGTGACAGCTTTGGTGGATAGAGCAATCTTGGATGTAGGTCCTTGACTTTCATGATTTTGAATACTTCTTTGCAGCCCCTTCTTGCCTGGAAGGTCTCTTATGAGAAATCAGTTGATAGTCTAATAGGAATTCCTTTGTAGGTAACTGTCTCCTTTTGCTGCTTTTAAGATTTTCTCTTTATCTTTAATCTTGTGTGGCGTAATTATGATGTGCCTTGGTGTGTTCCTCCTTGGGTCCAACTTCCTTGGGACTCTCTGAGCTTCCTGGACTTCCTGGAAGCCTGTTTCCTTTGCCAGATTGGCAAAGTTCTCCTTCATTATTTGTTCAAATAAGTTTTCAATTTCTTGTTCTTTCTCTTCTCCTTCTGGCACGCCTATGATTCAGATGTTGGAATGTTTAAAGTTGTCCTGGAAGTTCCTTAGCCTCTCCTCATTTTTAAAAATTTTTGTTCTTCCTTCTGTTCTGGTTGAATGCTTCTTTCTTCCTTCTGCTCCAAACCATTGATTTGAGTACCAGTTGCCTTCCCATTACCGTTGGTTCTCTGTACATTTTCCTTATTTCACTTTTCATAGCCTTCATTTTTTCCTCTAGTTTGAGACCATACTCAACCAATTCTGTGAGCAACTTGATTACCAGTGTTATGAACTGTGCATCTGATAAGTTTCTCCCCAAGCTACAACCCTTACAGGTTTTTCAGCCAGAGGTTTTGAGGCTTTGTTTTCCCACACTGGGACCCTGAGCTTTGGGGTCTGTCTCCCCAGTTGTTCCTCCCCATTTATCCGCAGGCAAATGTGGAACCACCCAATCCACCAGCTACTGCCTCACCCACTTTTGTTCTCTAGCCACCACTCTACTGCAAGTCCTCTCTGCCCCTTCTACCAGTCTGGATGAATATTTCTTCTTTGATTCCTTGGTTGTTCAACTTCCATACAGTTTGATTTTCTGGCAGTTCTGGTTGTATTTTGTTTTTAAATTTGTCATTGTCCTTCTTTTGGTTGCGCAAAAAGGCACAGTGTGTCTACCTACACCTCCATCTTGGCTTGAAGTCTCTTTTCACTTTTTAGTATAGCTATTAGAAAATTGAAAACTAAAAACATGGCTGGAATCCCATTTCTATTGTACTGTAGTGTTCTAAGCCAGAATTTTAAGTAAAGTAATGAACTTGGTTAACTTGTCAGGGTTGCTATATTCAGAACCAACTAGTGATAAAATATATTTTGAAAATATACTTATTCTCCTGTCTCTCAGCAGATCCTTCTAGCCCTCAGGCCATCAACCTTAGGAGGCCTTCATTGTAAGTGGAAGACACCACCATTTTACATACCACTTTCAGAGCAGGCTAGAAAAGACCAGAAATCTATGGCACCAAATGCAAAGCAAGTTACAAAAGTGATTTGACATGTAAGGAAAGTAATGACTAGGGAATGGGCAGAGAGAAAGGGAAACTGATGATGACTCTGGTTGTGTTCCAGAGGCAGCAGCTATCAAAAGCCGGGTGGTCAAGATGCCCCCCATATCCCACCTCCAACAACATGAGCTCAAATCAGAAGCCCTAGGAGCATAACTGAGTGTGTAAACAATTTTGACTTCACTATTTTAGCTGATTTAGGGGCTTTATTTTTGTCTCAGTCAATTATTATAAAGGTTTTATGTCTGACTTTTCCATTACTACTCTATTTGTGAAGCTCAGATTCAATATTGGAAGTCTGAATTTTCCCTTCATATCACTTTTTGACAGAACAATATAGAAGTGTTTGAGGGGAGGGAAGGAAGTAAAGTGAGGTAAATTTTAAAGTTAGTGAAGAAACAAATGAATTCAAATGAGAGGTAAATTATGTTGATAATTTGGAAATAAATAATTGTGATTGGTATTCTGATTTCTTTTTGATGCTATTTCTGGTACTTTTCCAAGGTGCTCACCTTTCCAGCATTACTTAGGATGTTGCTCAGTATTTCATGTCTGCACATTAATAGCTTTTCTTCTGAGACTGGGGGAGGGAGTGAAGGAGTGGGAGAGAGGAGGGGAGAGAAAGGAAGAAGAGTGTGGAAAATTAATTTTGGAGTAAGGATGACTTCATACCTTTAATATTGGCTGATTTAATGTTTGTGGTTTCAACTACTTATTTGCAAAGCAACCCAAAAGGACCCTTAACATGATAAGTGGTCATTTTGAGACAAAATGTGAGTCCCAGTTAACCTGAAGCTGCCATGGAGGAGCTGGTGAGTGAACCCAGAGAAGCCTGTACCATCACAGGTCTCCAGTCTTGGTGTTTTGTTTTCTCATTTTGTAGTGCATAATAATCTTCGTTTAAAAAGTTTTGTGGTTTGGCTATACTTTGTACATTTAATGGGGATATTGTATGCTATAGGTGTTCAGAAATTTTAGGACTATTTAATGTCTCAGGAGAACATCATTATCAGTTGAAACAGAGAATTTTGGGAAATTCTGAACTGATAGTGTTGTCATAACAACTTTGGTATAACTTCTGTGGAAGATTTCAGAGAAACTGTTAGCCAAATGTAGGGAAAGTAATTCCATTTGATAACTGTATTGAGCAAGGTGTAATGAAATAATGAAGTACTGAGATTGGGCTTACTTGGTGAAGATTTCTGCTGTTCTGGTTGAACCATCATCCCAACTGTTCCACTTTAGTGCTGGGTATTGCCTGTCCTGGGCTGGTTTTATCTGAAAGTGCATGAAAATCTCTTGTTTACTCGTTGTTTCTCCTATGGACTTACCTTTGTCATAGTGATGTGGATGTTACTTCCAGCTCTTTAAGTCTGCAAAGTTCAGCAGTTCCAAGTCCCAGACCTTCACTGCCTTGCATATTTACTTGTTCATTTACCTATTCATTTATTTATTCAACAAATATTTATTGATTTCTTACTAGGAGCCACATCTGTCTAAGACAACTCTTGCTATGTCTAGTTCTGAGAGTTTATTAATTTATTTAATAACTGATTTAAAAAATTTAATAGATGTACAGTGAGCACTTACTGTGGTGCTAGGTCACATGTAAGGCTTTGGGTTCTCCTCTAGGTGGAAATTATGTTTGGTGTCTTTTCCCACTCTCCATCTACTATGTCCTTTTAATAGCTTCCAGGACATCAGTTAGAAGAATGTATTTAATATCACTGTTTTTAACTTATGTTCTTTTAAAAAGGTGGATTAGAAAGATACATTGCAGTTCAAACATACAAAAAAAAGTGAAGAAAATGGAAAGTGGTAAAAGTAAAGAAATGGTTTTTTACCTAAAATATATCCTCAGATAGTTTTCTGGAGATGGACCAAAACTATAGTTTGTGTTATTCTGAGCACTAACCCAAGAGGAAAAAAGAATCATTGACATGGTCAGCTTTACAGGATTTATGGAATTCCATGAGGACACCATTGGTACAATATCTCTGGTGGGTTCTGCTAAAAGCTCATAAGATCCTCATTCCAAGGACCAGATTATCAAAACCATCTTCACAAAAATACAGGGAAGAGTGCTTTTTACCAGACTGTTTGTCCTGCATACCTATGTCCTGCATACATCATCTCAACTCTGTTCAATAAAGGCATATTCATAAAGTGCCAAAACAATCATAGCCAGGCATGAAGCAGTCTGATCTTGGACTTACTCTGAAGATAACATACACTGTATCGGAGCAGGAGGTATCTAAACACAAATGCCTTTAGGATGTTGCAGGCAATAACAGTATCTATGCCTAGAGGGTGACAAATGGGGGCTAGTAGGGAGTGCAGGATTGGGTAAGGGCATTAGTCACACTTAAAAATTCTGTAAAGACAAAATGAAATTCTACTGAGCACCACCCTTCATTTTGGGCTACCAGTTTGTGACTTCTGGTTTAAAAAAAAATAAACAGCCCTGGCTGGTTGAGTGCTGGCTTGTGAATCAAAGGGTCACTGGTTCAATTCCTAGTCTAGGGTACATGCCTTGGTTGCTGGCCAGGTCCCCAGTGGGGGGCACATGAGAGGCAACCATACATTGATGCTTCTCTCCCTCTCTTTCCCTCTTCCTTCCCCTCTCTAAAAAAGAAAGTAAATAAAATCTTAAAAATAAATAAATAAATAAATAGACTGAGATTGACAGGCAAATGTCCCTAAATATTGTGCTCTATAGCTAAGCTATTGATAAATGTTGGGCAGAAAAAGTTCAAGTTCTTGCTCTTTTATAAATCTGAAAAATCAGTGAACACACACAGCCTTTGGATTGATAAGTCCTTGCAATAAACTTTCTGTCCTGGGATCCCATATGTTCCTGACCTAGTGTCAGGAACATACCCTGGAGTTATACATGAACACAAAAAATAATTGCTGTTTTTGTAGTGTTTCAAGACATATGTGCAATAAATGCATAAAATGGAGTGTGATATATGTACCAGAGGCACACAGAGGGGGAGCTGAAAATAGTATCAAACTACTGTATGTAGAAGTTAGGGGTCAGGAGATCAGAAGGTCAGAGGTCAGGGATTAGGGAAGGCTTCAGCCCTGAGGAAGGTGGGAGGCAGTTCGGTGATGGTAAAATAAACACCCACCATTCCATAATGTGTTTCTTGTTGCTGCTTTGGGTGCCAAGAAGAAAATGAAATATGATTTAGGATAGCCCATCTGGTGGCAGATTTGGGGCCCTAGACATCATTCATATGTATATTCCTGAAGTGAGGGAGAGGCCTTGGCAGTTCTGGGTGAGCCTTTGGGTGACCCGTGGATAGGGAACCTTGAGGTCCACAGATTGAATTAGCTCCCTGACCAAGTTTGACAGATTCCCCAGTTCATGGTCTGAGCCCACTTCCCATACGCAGAGCTAGCAATGTAGATTCTCATGCTTTCCACCTTCCTTCCTACTGGGGCAGGTGTGGGACTTACATGTTGCCAGTCACAGGTTTTGCAGGCTCTGAATAACAAGCAGGAACCCCGCAGGTGCCTGTGGTGGGTATAGAGGGTGGGGCCATGGGCAGTGTGTGTGGGCAGCCAGGTCTGCATGAACTTGGCTTTGCTTCTGAAGGCACCAGATGCATAGCTCTCTGCCTCTTTCTGAGGGCTGCTAGTCCATCAGTCATCCCATATACATTTTTTTAAATCCTTACTCAAAGACATTTTTTTTTCATTGCTTGAGAGAGGGAGGAGGAGAGAAAGGTAGATAAAGCTACATTGACATGAGAGAGAAGCATCAATTGGTTGCCTCCCTTACACACTCGAACTGTGGATAGTACATGCCCAGAATAGGGATCAAACCTGCAACCCAGGTGTATGCTCTGACTGGGAATCAAACCTGCAACCTTTTGGCTATTGGACAATGCTCCAAATAACTGAGCCATACAACCCATGTCATTCTGTATACTTTTTATTTGTCCGAATACAATGCAATATTAACTCATAAGCTGATAAAAAAATGCTGCAGTTTGGAAAGATGTTTTAGAACATTCCAATAAAACAAGAGATAAATTACAAACTCCAATTTGGGAGATATATGAAGTATATTGCTTTTAGTCAACTTTAAATTTATTGATTAAAGCAATAATTTTTAACCTTTTTATCTCATGACACACAAAGTAATTAGCTAAAATTCTGATGCACACTAATAAATATATTCTTTTGCCAATCTGACAAAAAGTAAGTATAATTTTGATTCAGAAATTTTTTATTTAACAATCTAAGGAAAAAGAGGTTGGTGCCCCTGACTAAATAGTCAGGTATTGCATGTTTTAAAAATTCTTGTGGCACACCAATTGAAAATCACTGGATTAAAGAAATAAATTTAGATAAAACAATAGTGAATATAAGAATATGGTAAAGATGAGTTATGAAATTAATAGATTTTTTTCTGACACCAATAAACCATTTGCATTCAAATCCAATTACTTTCAATAAATATGTTCTTTGCCCTGGCCAGGTAGCTGAGTTGGTTAGAGTGTCATTCTGATACTCCAAGGATAGAGATTGGATCCCTGGTCAGGGCACATACAAGAATCAATCAGTGAATGCATAAATGTGTGGAACAACAAATTTCTCTCTCTCACTCTCTCTCCTTTTTCTAAAATCAATAAATCAAAATAAAATAATATGCTTTCTGCTTAAAGCAGTGAGGGTCAGTTTCTGACACTTGTAATCAAGAACCAGGGGTGATTTTCTCATTGTTTAAATGAGGATGATGATAACAGTACCTGCTTCCTAATATAATTGTCATATAGTAAATGATGTATGTTAACTATTGTAAGTAATAACCTCTGTGGCTCAGTTTTAAATTCAGTCAAGAAATATTCAAACCAACCACTAAACCTTTCTGCCTACACTTTTATTTCCATAAAATGGAAACCATAACTGCTACACCCATTTTATTATTGACATGAGTGTCAAACAAATTAGGATATGGGAGCATGCTTTGCAGAAGTATAATATTCCATATGAATATAGTACATTTTTTATTATTTTGATTAAGTTAATGACCTGATTCTCACAACAGAAGACCCTCTGTTGGAGGAACAAGGCTCACATTTATTTTATGTGATAGGTTAGAAGTGCTAAGGAGGAAACAGGGGAAGATAATTGGGAAAACTAACAGGAAAAATCTTACATTTCATTAACTTTAAAGTCTTATGATGCTTTATTGTTCCTTTAAGGCCAAAAGCAATCTAATATTCCATCTCAAAATATAAACTTACCTTGTTCTATGTATCAGCAATGTTTACAACATTTAAATCCATTAACACCCCAAGGATGCCATGAACAAAATTTTGAAGTTTGTCCATGTACCCACCTCACTTCTTACTCTCTTTTCTTATCAGTCATGTGACCAGCTGGAGAAATAGCTGTTAACTTGTTCTTGTTCAGTTCAGTTTAAGGTGTGCCCATGTCAGAAAGTTACTTTGGCAGAGCATGGAGAGCACACTAGAAAGGCAATTAGCATGTCTACAGCAGGGGGTATCTGGGATGGCCATTGGCCAGGTCAAGAGTGGTGAAAGAGATAGAAAGAGGGGACAGCCTGAGCTAAATATGGAGTTTTGAAGCCCACACCACATCCTGGGAATAGCAATTAGTGATTTAGAATTGCCTGAGTTTAAATAATAAGAAAAAGTGGGGAACAGGAGGTGAGGATGGAGGTAGGAGCATGGTTCAAATAGTGCAAAGAGGTTTACTTTTGAGGGTGATAGGGACTCAGGGAAGTGCTGCGGCCACTTTTGTGTTCTAGAAAGAGTGACCTGCAACATGGCAGTTGTGCTGGAGGGAGAGGCACAGGAGTCAGGAGGACCATTAGGAGCCTGACACTCTCATCCAGATTGTGGATGGTACAGACTGGAACATGGACATGGCAGGGGCATGGGTGGGGCTTCAAAGCAAGTGGAAGGCACAGAGACAGCAGGTTGGGTGACTGTGTAGGTGGAGAGATCACACAGGAAGAGCCTAGTATGGCTTTTTTGACTTAGAGTTTAGTGCTGCCTACCAACTGAAATGGGGCATACAGAAAGAGAAGCAGTTTAGGGGGTGGGTGAATAGGGATAAGAACAACCAAAGAGAAAAATCTATAATGTTGAAGTCATAAGCATGACTTGTGGGGAGCCCTTTGCACTGTTCCTCAAATCACACTCTAGCTGTAACAGCCCATGAACCTCTTAAAGACTAGCCCAGTGTTCTACTTGCTGTTCTCTGCCCTTTTAGCTTCATGGGCCAGGTTCTTGGGGCACAGTAGTTACTTGGTATATGGAATTTCCCAGCAAAAATGTGAAGACTTCTTTAGTCCAGCATTTCCCAAAGGATGTTCTGAGGAATCATAGGTCTGTGAGGTGAGAAGCTGAAAAGAAATTCCATTGGAAAATGCTGAGGTCTATGAAATTAAATTTCTTTTCTGCAAGACTTCTCCAATCCTTGAATATGTTCACATGCACATTAAGCCTCAAGAGGTAAGATTTAGAAGTTAGCCTTCCCAAACATCTAATGATGAAATCTTTGGGGGGGGGGAAACACTCACAATGATACAAGTTCATTAGAAATATTTTGAAGAAAGCTGATTTGGACTAACATCCTCATTAAAATTATTATCATTAGATGTTTCAAAGAATTAAAAATATAGAGATGAGATAATGAATAAGTAATGTCAACATAAGAAGTGTCCAAACCTGTAGAGAATTTTTGTGAGGTTCTTTGAGCCCAACTGATAACAACTGCTGGGAAGCAAAACCTCAGAGTTGAGATAATGCTCTGGGACATGGCAGTTTTACACCTTATTTTATACATTACAGTCAAAAGTGGAATTGTAAGGGGGTTACATGAAATCCACTGGTGATAGATCAGGGAGGGAGGAGGGAGCAAAGTGGGGGGGTGGAGAGGAACCTCTGAGATTGGATAAAAAGTAAAATGATAGACATTTACTTTTACATAGGTGAAACAAATACATGTACAGGGTTGTTAACAGTCAACAATTAACGTGATCACAATAACAATGAGGGGATCTGTGGAATCCTCATGGTGCTGTGTCTGTGCTTTGAAGGGTCTAGAAAAATAAAATGTGACATTCCAAAGGTATGTTATTGTAGATGCAAAAGGATAACAGGCTCAGTTAAGGTAAAGACTGAACTTTGTTAGAGAAAAATACCAGCCTAGGACATGACTACCTGCCATGACCTGCATTTAGTTAGAAAATTTTTTAACTTCTAACTGTTAGGTAGTAGCTAGGAATGAGTGGCTAGAGGGGAAATACAGCAGCCCCCCCCCACTACAGTCTAATAAAGAACTTAAAATATAAGGCTAGAAACAAATGGGATCCATGTCTCTCCTGTTGACCCAGCAGTCCTGAGCCCAGTCTAAGATTTCCAGGCATTCCAAACATCACACACACACACAAAAACCAACTATAATAGCACAGGAGGAGGGGAGCCCTTGAAATTCTGTGTGTATCATCACCAGTTGGAAAAGAAAGTTGTTGTAACTGTCCCAAGGTCTGGAAGGAAGAGGAGGAAGGGAGACCTAGAAATTGACTAAAGTATATAACCCTTGAACCCTAATAGTCAGCACACTCAGGTTAGCTGAGGGCCCACTTTTAGCACTGGCTCAAGTATATAGAATAAACTTAATAATAAACTTACTATCGTATTTCTTCTATTTTGTTAAATAAATTTGCTATCTCATTTCCACTAAACATGTTGTCTCTTGCTTGAATTATTCTCTTGGAAGCAAGACAAAAGCCAAGGAGAGGAGGGGAGTCCCCCGACTTGGGTCTCCCTGGTAACAGACCATCCTATGTGGTTCGTTACTTTTGGTCTCTGAGTTTGGTAGGCTGCCATGCAGGCCTCCTCTGAACTTGTCAGATTTAGTGTGTAACCCTTTTCTTCCATGATACGTACCTATGTCACAACTGTAATAAATTATAACATCATTCCTTATGATCAACTGTTTTAGGAAATATAGTCTACAGCCATACCACCCTGAACATGCCCGATCTCATCTGATCTCATAAGCTAAGCAGGGTTGGCTTTGGTTAATACTTGGATGGGAGGCAACATAATATGCCACATGTAATTAGTCTCCCCCATTCAAGCACCCCTGACCTCACCATTTTTGTCTCCCCCCACATGTAAACCATATGCTGACTATGGTGTCAAAAGGCCCATGATGACTTATCAATAGTGCATATCAATAAAAAACAGACAACACACACCATTGTTGTAAAATGTTCGTGTTGAAAACATTTCATAAATGGCATTGTAGAACTTTGTATTTCTACACCTGATTTTCTCTTTCAAATATGTTGTTGGATTTAATTTTTAATTTTTATGTTTTACAGTTGCTCCAATTATTTTCCTATTTGCCTCCATCCACCCAGCCTGCCTGCACTTCCATACTCAATTTCCACTCTGCTGTCTATGTCCATGGTCCTTCATATATGTCCCTTGACTAATCTTTTCATCTTCTTCCAAACAGTCCCCACACCTCCTCCCCTATTACCATTGTCAGTATACTCCATTGTTCTATGCCTCTAGTTCTATTATGCTTATTACTTTATTGTTTTCATTAGTTCCCTCTCAAAAGTGAGATTGTATAGTATTTGTCTGTCACCGACTAGCCTATTTCACTTAGCATGATTGTCTCTAGTTCCATACATGCTGTTGCAAAAGGTAGAATTTTTTCCTGCTGTGTAGTATTCCATTGTGTAAATGTACCACAGTTTTTTAATTCACTCATCTACTGATGGGCACTTAGGCTGTTTCCAGCACTTGGCTATTGAAAATAGCACTGCTATGAACATAGGGATGATAAGTCATTTTAAATTTCTGTTTTGGGATTCTTAGGGTATATTCTCAGCAGTGGACTTGCTGGGTCAATAGGTAGTTACATTTTTAATTTTTTGAGGAAATTCCATACTGTTTTCCAAGCGGCTGCACAGATGGTTATTATTAATAGCCATTTTGGCAGATGCGAGGTGACATCTCATTGTGGTTTTAATTTGCATATTTCTGATGTCTAGTGATGTTGAGCATCTTTTCATATGTCTATGGGCCATCTGTATGTCCTCCTTGGAGAAGTGTCTAGTCAGGTCCATTGCCCATTTTTTAATTGGATTATTTGTATTATTGGTGTTGTCATATGAGTTCTTTATATATTTTGGAGAATAAACTGTTGTCCAATGTATCATCGGCAAATATGTTCTCCAATACAGCCAGTTCCCTTTGATTTTGATGATGGTTTCTTTAGCTGTGCAGAAGCATTTTATTTGAGGTATCCCTATTTGTTTATTTTTTTCCCTTATTTCCCTTGCCCTAGGAGACATATTGGCAAAAATATTGCTATTTGAGATATCTGAAATTTTATTGCCTATGTTTTCCCCAAGGACTTTTATGGTATCACAACTTATATTTAAGTATTTTAAACATTTTGATTTTATTCTGGTGTATGGCGTGAGTTGGTGGTCCAGTTTCATTTTTTGTATATACTAGTCTAGTTCTCCCAACACCATTTATTGAAGAGGCTCTTTTTACTCCATTGTATGCTTGTGTTGTCCCTTTGTCAAATATTGATTGACCATAGAGACCTGGGTTTATTTCTCAGGTCTCTATTCTGTTCCCCTGATATATGATCCTGTTCTTATACCAGTACCAGACTGTTTTTACTACAGTAGTCTTATAGTATAGTTTGATATTTAGTGTTGTGATCCTTCCAAATTTGTTCTTCTTTCTCAAGATTATTGAGGCTATTTGGGATCTTTTTGGTTCCATATAATTTTTTAAGTATTTTTCTAGTTCTATGAAATATGCCATTGACATTTTAATAGAAATTACATTGAGTATATAGATTGGTTTGGGTAGTATGGGCATTTTAATGATATTAATTCTTCCAATCTATGAACATGGTAAATGCTTCTATTTATTTACATCTTCCTCAGTTTTTGTCTTCACTGCTGTATAGTTTTCTGAGTATGGGTCTTTTACCTCCTTGGTTTAATTTACTCCTAGGTACTTTATTTTTGTTGTTGTAATGATAAATGGGATTTTTTCTTAGTTTCTCTTTCTGATACTTCGTTGTTGATGTACAAAAAATTATTTCCTGCGTATTGACCTTGTATCTCACTATTTTTCCAAATTACTTATTAGGTCTAGCATTTTTTTTTTGTTGAGTATAGGGTTTTCAACGTGCATTATCATGTTGTCTGAAGATAATGACAATTTTACTTATTCCTTTCCAATTTGGAGATTTCTTTTCTTCTTCTTGTCCAATCGATATGACTGGAACTTCCAGTATGATGTTGAGTAAGAGTGGGGAACGTGGACATCATTATCTTGTTTCTCTTTTTGATGGAAACACTTTTAGTTTTTGACCATTGAGTATGATATTGGCAGTAGGGTTTTTGTAGTATGGCCTTTATTGTGTTGAGGTATGTTCCCTCTCTTCTAACTTTGCTGAGTGCTTTTTCTGTAAATGAGTGTTGCACTTTATCAAATACTTTTCCAGCATCTATTGATATGATTGTATTCTTTTCTTCATTTTGTTTATGTAGTGTATTATGTTTATTGATTTGTGAATATTGTACCACCCTTGTATCCCTGGGATAAATCCCACTGGGTCATGGTGTATGATCTTTTTAATACATTGCTGGATGCAGTTTGCCAATATTTTGTTGAGGATTTTAGCATACTGGCATTATAAAAAATGTTTGGGAGTCTTCCTCCTTCCTGATTTTTTTGAATAGTTTGAGATTAGGTGTTAGTTCTTTGAATGTTTGGTAACATTCCCCTTTGTGTCAGCAGCTTTTTGATTACTGCTTAAATTTCACTAGTTCTTATCAGCCTACTCATGTTTTCTCCTTCTTCTAGATTCAGTTTTAGATATTGTATGTTTCTAGAAATTTATCCATTTTGCAAAGGTAATCCAATTTCTTGGCATATAGTTGTTCATAGTAATTTCTTGTAGTTCTTTGTATTTCTGCTCATTAATTTCTGATTTTATTTGTTTGAGTCTTCTCTCTTTATTTCTTGATAATCTGATTAAAGGTTACTTTATTTTATTTATCTTTTCAATAAAAAAGCTCCTGGATTCATTGATATTAAAACTATTTTTTTGTCTCTGTCATCTAATTCTCCTCTGATTTTGATTATTTTCTTTCTTCTACTCACTATGGGGCTTTGTTGTTTTTCTAGTTCTTTTACAAGGTAGGTTGTTTATTTAAGATTGAAAAAATATTCTTCAGGTAGGCCTATAGGGCTATGCACTTCCCTTTCAGGACTGCCTTTCCTGTGTCTCATAGGTTTTGGGTTGTGTATTAATTTTCATCTGTTTCCAGGTCATTTCTGATTTCTTCCTTGATCTCATTGTTAACCCATTCATTGTTCCATGATATGTTATTCAGTCTTCATGTATTTGAATGCTTTTGAGTTTTTCCCTTGAGGTTGGTTTCTAGTTTAAAGTCATTGTAATTCAAGAACATTCTTGAGATGATTTAAATTTCCTTGAATTTGTTAAAGTTTGTTTTGTGTCCTACCATGCGATCTATGTTTGAAAATGATCCATGTGCATGAAAAAAATGTATATTATGCTTCTTTGGGGTGAAATGTTTTCCAAATATCAGTTAGGTCCATTTGATCTAGTGTGTTGTTCAATGCCACAATATCCTTGTTGATTTTCTAAAATTTACTTAAATTGTTCTTGTACAGTTTTCTGTCTTTTACTACAATCCAAGCACACCACCCCAGCCCTCACAATCTCCCTCCCATTTCCACCACCCTAGTTTTTATACATGTGTCCTTTATACTTGTTCCTGTAAACCCTTCACCTTTTCAACTGATCTTCCCTCCCCTCTCCTGTCTGGTGACTGTCAGTCTGTTCTCAATTTCAGTGTGTTTGGTTATATTTTACTTGTTTGTTTGTTTTGTTGGTTAGGTTCCTGTTAAAAGTGAGATCATATGGTATTTGTCTTTCACTGCCTGGCTTACTTCACTTAGCATGATGCTCTCCGGTTCCATCCATGCTGTTGCATAGGGTAGGAGCTCCTTCTTTCTTTCTGCTGCATAGAATTCCATTGTGTAAATGTACCATAGTTTCTTGATTCATTCATTTACTGATGGGCAACTGGGTTGCTTCCAAAAATTGGCTATTGTAAATTGTGCTGCTATAAACATTGGGGTGCATAGGTTCTTTTGGACTGGTGTTTCAGGGTTCCTAGGATATAACCCTAGCAGTGGGATTGCTGGGTCAAAAGGTAGGTCCATTTTTAGTTTTCATAGAAAATTCCATACTGCTTTCCATAGTGGTTATACCAGTCTGCAATCCCACCAATAGTGCACTAGGGTCGCCTTTTCCCCACAGTGTCTCCAAACTTGTTGTTTGTTGCTTTGTTTATGATGGCTATTCTGACCAGCATGAAGTGGTATCTCATTGTGCTTTGATTTCCATCTCTCTAATAGCTAGAAATATTGAGCATCTTTTCATGTGTCTCTTGATCCTCTGTATGTCCTCCTTGGAGAAGTGTCTGTTCAAGTCCTTTGCCCATTTTGTAATTGGGTTGCTTGTCTTCTTAGAGTGGAGTCATGTAAGTTCTTTATATATTTTGGAGATTAAACCCATGTCTGAGGTATCATTGGCAAATATGTTTTCCCATACAGTTGGTTCTCTTTTTATTTTAATACTATTTTTATTAGCCATGCAGAAGCAGAAGCTTTTTATTTTGATGGAATCCCATTTGTTTATTTTTTCCTTTATGTCTATTGCTTTAGGGGACATATCAGTAAAAAGATTGCTGTGTAAAATGTCTAAGATTTTCCTCCCTACATTCTCCTCTAGGACTTTAATGGTATCATGGCTTCTATTTAAATCTTTTATCCACCTTCAATTTATTTTTGTTTATGGTGTAAGTTGGTGTTCAAGTTTCATTTTTTTTTTCTGCATCTAGCTGTCCAGTTCTCCCAACACCACTTGTTCAGGAGGCTACTTTTATTCCATTTTATGTTGCTGCCCCCATTGTTGAATATTAATTAACCATAGAGAATTGGGTTTATTTCTGGGATCTCTGTTCTGTTCCACTGGTCCATGTGCCTGTTTTTATGCCAGTACCAGGCTGTTTGTATTACAGTTTGTAATACAGTTTGGTATCAGGTATTGTAATCCCTCCTACCTTGCTCTTCTTTCTCAAAATTGCTGCAGCTATTCAGGGTCATTTATGGTTCCATATAAATTTTTGAAGTGTTTGTTCTATGTCTGTGAAATATGCCATTGGTACTTCAGTAGGTATTGCACTGAATTTGTAAATTGCTTTGGTTATTGTGGACACTTTGATGATGTAGATTCTTCCAATCCATGAGCACGGTATATGTTTCCATTTGTTTGTGTCTTTCTTGATTTCTTTCTTCAGTGTTTTGTAGTTTTCTGCATACAGGTCTTTTACCTCCTTCATTAGGTTTATTCCTAGGTATTTTATTTTTCTTTTTGCTATATTGAATAGGATTTTTATCTTGATTTCTGCTTCTGCTATTTTATAGTTGGTATACAAAAATGCCTTTGATTTCTGAATATTGACTTTGTATCTGGCTGTTTGGCCAAATTCATTTATTAGGTGGAGTAGGTTTTTGGCCAAGTCTATAGGATTTTCTATGTCCACTATCACACCATCTGCAAACAATGATAGTTTTGTTTCCTCCTTTCCAATTTGAATGCATTTTATTTCCTTTTCTGTCTAATCGCTGTGGCTAAGCCTTCTAATACTATATAAAATAGAAGTGGTGAAAGTGGACATTCTTGTCTTGTTCCTGATCTTAGTGGGAAAGATTTTTGTTTTTGCCCATTGAGTATGATGTTGGCTGTAGGCCTCTCATATATTGCCTTTATTATGTTGACAAATGCTCCCTCTATTCCCACTTTGCAGAGTGTTTTTATCATAAATGGGTGTTGTACCTTATCAAATTCTTTTTCCACATCTATTGATATGTTCATGTGATTTTTGTGTTTGCTTTTGTTTATGTGATGTATTACATTTACTGATTTGCGAATATTGAACCATCCTTGCATCCCTGGGATGGATCCCATTTGGTCATGGTGTATAATGTCTTTAATGTATTGTTGGATGTAGTTTGCTAATATTTTATTGAGGATTTTAGCGTCTATGTTCATCAGCGATATTGGCCTGAAGTTTTCTTTCTCTGTTGTGTCTTTACATCGTTTTGGGATAGAATGATGCTGGCTTCATAAAAAAAGTTTGGGAGTCTTACAACATTTTGGATTTTTTGGAATAGTCTGTGAAGAATAGGGGTTAGCTCTTCCTTAAATGCTTTATAGAATTCTCCTGTGAAACCATCTGGTCCTGGACTTTTGTGTGTCAGGAGTTTTTTGATTACTGCTTCAATTTCATCTGCTCTTATTGGTCTGTTCAAGCTTTCTGCTTTTTCCTCATTGAGTTTTGGGAGATTATATTTTTCTAGAAACTTGTCCACATTTCACCTAGGTTTTCAAATTTCTTTGCATATAGTTCTTCATAGTAATTTCATACAATCCTTTGTAATTCTGTGCTGTCAGTTGTAATCTCTCCTCTTTCATTTCTGGTTGTGTTTATTTGGGCCTTGTATCTTTTTTTCTTGATGAGCCTGCTTAAAGGCTTGTCAATTTTGTTTATCTTTTCAAAGAACCAGCTCCTGGATTCATTGATCCTTAGAATTGTGCTTTTAGTCTCTATGTCATTTAATTCTGCTCTGATCTTGTTTATTTTCTCCCTTCTACTTGCTCTGGCCTGTCTTTATTTTTGTTTCTCAAGTTCTTGTAGGTGTAGGTTTAGGTTGTTTATTTGAAATGTTTCTATGTTTGTTAGGTAGCCCTGTATCGCTGTGAACTTCCCTCTGAAGACTTCCTTGGTGTTTCCCATAAGTTTTGGTTTATTGTGAGTTCATTTTATTTGTTTCCAGAAACTTTTTGATTTCCTCCCTAATTTCATTTTTGACCCATGCATTGTTTAATAGCATGCTATTCAATCTCCATGATTCTGAGTGTTTTGGGTTTTTTTGCTTGGTGTTTGTTTCTATTTTCAGTCCCATTGGTCAGAGACAATGCTTGGTATGATTTCAATTTTCTTGAATTTTTTGAGGCTTGTTTTGTGTCCTATTATGTGGTCTATCTTTGAAAATGTTCCACGTGCATTTGAAAAGAATGTGTATTTAGTTTCTTTGGGATGAAGGGCTCTAAATATATCAGTTAAGTCCATTTCATCTAGAGTGTTGTTCAATACCACAATATCTTTGTTGATATTTTGTTTAGAAGATCTGTCCATTTTTGATAGTGGGGTGTTAAAACCCCTACTATAATTGTGTTGCTGTCAATATCTTTCTTGAACTGCTCTAAGATTTTCTTGATGTATTTAGGTGCTCCTATGTTGGGTGCATATATATTTACAATGTTTATGTCTTCCTGGTGGATTCTTCCCTTGAGTATTATGAAGTGACCTTCTGGGACTCTATGGCTCTTCTTTTGAAGTCTATTTTGTCTGATATGAATATTGCTACCCCAGCTTTTTTTTGCTGTTCATTTGCTTGGAAAATTTGTTTCCAGCCCTTGACTTTGAGTCTGTGTACATCTTTTGTCCTGAGGTGGGTCTCTTGTAGGCAGCACATGTGTGGGTCATGCATTGTTATCCATTCAACTGTTCTGTGTCTTTTGATTGGAGCATTTAATCCATTTACATTTAAGGTCATTATTGATAGGTACTTAATCATTGCCATTTTTGTACCTATGTTCTTCTCTCTCTCTTTTCCTTCCTTTCCTTAAAGCAGTCCTTTTAGCGTCTCTTTCAGAACTGTTTTGGTGGTAGTGTATTCTTTTAGATTTGTTTTGTCTGGGAAGCTCCTTATTTAGCCTTCTATCTCGATTGAAAGCCTTGCTTGGTAAAGTAGTCTTGGTTGCAGACCTTTTGTTCTCATTACTTGGAATATTTCTTGCCATGCTCTTCTAGCTTGTAGCGTTTCCATTGAGAAGTCAGCTGCTAGCCTCATTGGGACTCCCTTGTATGTTACTTACTGTTTCTCTCTTGCTGCCTTTAAGATTCTCTGTTTGTCTTGGAATTTTGCCATTTTAATTATGTATCTTGAAGTGGTACTCTTTGGGTTCCTCTTTATTGGGACTCTCTGTGATTCCTGGATTTGTGTGACTTTTTCTCTCATCAAATTAGGGAAGTTTTCCATCATTACTTTTTCAAATAGGTTTTCTATCCCTTCCTGTTCTTCTCCTTCTGGTATCCCTATTATACGGATATTATTACATTTCATATTGTCTTGCATTTCTCTTAATCCCTCTTCATTCTTTCTGAGCCTCTTTTCCTTTTCTTGCTTTTTCTGTGTACTTTTTTTCTAGTTTGTCCTCCATCTCACCGATCTGATCTTCTGCTTCATTGATTCTGCTTTTCATTCCTTCCACTGTGTTCTTCAGTTCAGAAATTGTGTTCTTCATTTCCTCTTGGCCCCTGTTGATAGTTTCTATTTCCTTTTTCATGTTCATATATATTCCAGTGAGTTCATCATAGCTTCCCTGTGGTTTCTGGTAGCTCATTGAGAGCTCTTGGAGCTTCCTGACAAGCATAGCTTTGAACTCAATATCTGATAGTTGAGTTGCCTCTATTTCATTTAGCATTCTTTCTGGGGCTTTCTCCTTTTCTTTCATTTGGGGATTGTTTCTTTGTCTTCCCATTTTTTTTTTGTGAGACTCTTCTTGTCAGCCTCAGCTTCTTAAATTGATCTGTTTTGGCTCCCTCGGTTTATGGTGTGAAGTTCTGTGGTAGAATATCTGTGAGATTCAGTGGTGCAGTCTCCTTCAGGTATCCTGATATTCACAGCTTCTACTGTTTTAGCTGTTGGGATACTCCCTTTTTGGTTCCAACTCTGTTTTTTTTCACATTTCCGTTTTTTTTTTTTTTTTGTCTCATCTTGGATCATGGGTGTGAGCTCTGGGTCTTCCACAAAGCCCCCTCCTCTGATTACAGGGCCAGTGGTTCCTGAGCCACCTCCATTCCCAGTCCCTGGGCCATCTCCAGTCCCAGGCCTGACCTCGGTTGCAGGGCCACCTCCAGTGGCAGGGCCACCCCTGGTCTTAGAGCCTCTTATGGTCATAGAGCCTTCCCTGGTCGCATGTCCACCCCTGATCTCAGAGCTGCCCCTGGACCCAGGGCCACCACAGGTGGCAGGGCCGCCCCCTCCTTGTTGATTTTTTGATTGGAAGATCTGTCCTTTGTTGACATTGGGGTGTTAAAATTCCCACAATGACTGTATTGTTGTCAATCTCTTTTTTAAAGTCCCCCAAAGTTTTTTTTTGTATATTTTAGTGCTTCTTTATTGGATGCATATATGTTTACAAGGGTTATATCTTTTTGCTGGGCTACTTCTTTTAGTGTTATGTGATGACCTTCTTTGTCTTGTTATGGCTTTTGTTTTGGAGTCTCTTTTTTTCTGATATAAGAATTACTACCCTGACTTTTTTTCAAGTCCATTTGCATGGAATACTTTTAAATCCCTTAATTTTCAGCCTGTGTGAATCTTTTGTTCTGTAGTGGTTCTCTTTTAGACAGTGTATATGTGCGTCATGTTTTCTTGTCCACTGAGCTGCCCTATGCGTTTTGATTGGGGCACTTAATCCATTTTCTTTTAAGGTTACTCTTGATAGGTGTTGCTTAATTGCCATTTTTTCTTTCTATCTGCATTTTTCTCTCTCTATTTCTTCTTCTTCATAAGAAGACACTTTAGAATCTCTTGCAAGTCTGGTTTGGTGCATTTATAGCTTTGTTTTGGTGATGGTCAGGTAATTTCTTTATTCCTTCTTCCATTTTGACTGAGAACCTTGCTGGATAGAGTAGTCTTGGTTGCAGGTCTTTGCTTTTCATACTTGGAATATTTCTTGTAATCCCTTCTAGCCTGTGGTATTTCTGTTGAGGAATCAGCTGATAGCCTTTTTGGAGTTGCCATATATGTCACTAGCTTTCTCTCCCTTACTGCCTTTAAGATTCTCTCCTTATCTTCAAATTTTGCCATTTAAATTTTGATGTGTCTTTGAGTGATCCTCATTTGGTTCTTCTTTATTGGGACTCTTTGTACTTTCTGGACTTGCATGCCATTTTTCCTCACCAAATTAGGAACATGTTTTGTCATTATTTTTTTCAAACAGGTTTTTTATCCTTTTCTACATTTCTTCTCCTTTTGGTATCTCTATGAGGCAGATATTGTTATGTTTCACGTGTCTCAAAGATCCCTTAAGCAATTCTTGTTCTCTCTGAGTCTTTTTTTTGTTTTGTTGATCTGACTGGGTAATTCTTTCTACCTTTGCTTCAAGCTTGCTGATTTGGTCCTTTATTTCATCTAGCCTGCTTATAATTCCTTCTAGTGCATTATTCTTTCAGATATTATATTCTTCATTTCTTCCTGTTTCTTTAAGTATATTTTATTGATTATGCTATTACAGTTTTCCCAATTTTTTTCTCTCCTTTATCTCCCCTGTGCCCTGCACCCCCCTGCCTTTTAGCATTCCCCCCTTAGTTCATTTCCATCTAGTTCCTATACTATTAAAATAGTATCTATTTTATGCCTACCAGTCTTTCTGGTTCTTATTCATAGTTTCTATGTACTTTATCAGGTTGATATAGTTTCTACTAAGTTGTTTGTAGCTCCTATAAAATTCCCTGTAATTCTCACTAAGGTCATTGAGCATCCCTATAAACATTACTTTGAAATCTAAGTCTGATAAATTGCTTACCTCAGTTTTATTTTGCTCTTTTTCTGGTTATTCTTCTGTTCTTTTGATTGGGGGTTGTTTATTTGCCTCTCCACTATAGGTGACTCTTTTTTTGTTTGTTTCTACATATTAGACTGACCTGCTTTGACTGCCTGTCTTTGCAGAGTGGCCTCCTGTGGTAGGTTTTCTGTGGGTATCAGTGGTATAGTCTCCCTGATCTCCTGACCTGGATGCTCTTGTGATGTCCTTTATGCAACTTATGTTAGCTCTCATGTTGTATTTGTGTTTGATTTTTGTTGGTTCATTCTTTGGTGGGGTCCTCCCTATGGCTGGCTGAGAGTCTCAATCCCTACCATGACTTCTGTGCTGCTGTATAGGTGTGGAGAATACAAAACACAGAAAACAAAATGCACACCAGCAAAAGTGATGCCCCACAACAAGAGGATTATCAATAGCAAATGAACAGAGATTAATAAAGTTTGAAAGAGAGTATTATAAGAAAGGAAAAAGAGCACAAGATGACTAAAGGGAAGAAATATTATTGTGAGAAGGTAGTAGGAGGAGATATAATAAGATTGAGAAATATAATCAAAGTGAAAGAAGGGAAAAGATGAAGTTTAAAATGTACAATAAATAAGAGAGGGAATAAAGCAGGCAAAATGGGGTAGGAAAAGTGGAGAGTATAATATGAGGTTTGAAATAAAAAATAGTGAAAAAATAGGAAGAAAGTTGAAGAAAAACAACCACAGCAATATAAACAACAAATGGGCAAAGATTAACAAAGGTGAAAAGAGAACAAGAATATTATAAGACAGAACATGTCAAGACACAAGGAAGGAAAGAGTTTTACACAATGAGAAAAAAAACATGTATGAAAGCCTTTTGTTAAATAAAATGAAACTTCAGGAAAAGTATTAAATAATTCAGAGTATCAGTGGGAAAATGATGAAAGATATCACCAAAGGAGGTGCATGAAAAGAAGAAAATGGAGGGCATTGTGGAACATGACGAGGTCAAGAGGGGCCAACAAAGCATTGTAAGCACACAATTACTTTTATGGTTAAAAATTTACTTGGAAACTTACTTGGAGACTTCTGGTAAAGTTGGCAGCATAAGTATACACAGTTCACCTCCTTGCACTACTACATCAAAATTACAATTAAAACATAAAACAACAATCATCCAAAGCTGTCAGAAATCAATACAAATGGAAGTCTGACAACTACAGAATTAAAAAAATCGACATCCATCCAGACTGGTAGAGGAGTGGAGACATGGAAATGGCTGTTCCCACATCTATGTGGGATAGAAAAAAATTCAGGAATGATATCTTTGGTGTTAGGTGTCCCAGATGCACACCAGGCTCCCCAGCCCAGGCTTCCAGTGCCAGCAAGATAAGTACCCATAATTTCTGGCTGCAAAAGCCAGTGGGATTGAATCAGTGCAAGATGCTTGCAGAGTTCCAAGCAGCTCCACTTAGGGGACCCTCCCCCTCCATACACACTTACTCAGACTTGTTCTCTCTGAGCTCCAGCAACTTGAAAAGCACCAGTGGCATGCAGGGAGGAACTGAAGCATCTTGCATAAAGGTGAGAGCTGGGGGACAGCTTTCTCCCCAGCAGAAAAGTGAGCAGAGGCCATTGTCACCTTTATGAGCCTTCCCCCACAGAGCAGAGAGCCAGCAGACAGGTGCCATATCTGAGACTCCATCAACTTGGCTAACACTGTTTACCCCTCTCTAGATATCCCCTGAGACTCTGTCTCACCCAATTTGACAGCACACCACACTGATAACAGTGACTTTTCCAAATAAAATGTTGGTCTAGGCTCATGCTTCACAACTTCCTAAATCTCATTGAACAAGCAACAGTCATCCTCTGTGAGCCCTCATTCCCCATACTTCTTGCTAAGTGGACCCAAGCTCAACACTACCATTAACCGGCTAGATCCACAGCTTGATTTAGCCTGGGAATCTCCAAGCTCAGCACAAGTGGCAGCCATCTCAGTTTGTTTTAGTACTCATCTAGGGTGGTCCCAGGCAGAACACAGGTAGGGGCTGAACTTGGTCTCTACCACCTGGAAGACTCCAGAGCCTGCACACCCAGTTGACAACTACAGACTGTGAAGGAGCACTACCACCCTGCCTCTCCAGCCAGTCCTTTCAGCTGATTGGCCTGGGTAAATCCCCCTCATTGACTTGTCAACACAATCAGGGCTTGACTATAAGAGAAGGGTGTGTTCAGCACACATGATGGGAGCACACTGAGTATCCAGCTTGGGCAAAAGGGGAGGCTGTGACACTGGACCCTACAGGACACCAACTGCATTAGGTAATGCTACCAAGACACAAAGTCAAAGCAGCCCAACCTAATCCATAGAAACAAACACAGGGAGGCTGCCAAACTTAGGAGACAAACATGGCCTAAATGAAAGAACAGGTCAAAACTCTAGAAAAAGACTTAACAAAATGGAGAGAAGTAATCTGTCAGATGCAGAGTTCAAAACACTGGTTATAAGGATGCTCAAGAACTTAGTGAGGACCTCAGCAGCATAGAATAGATCCATCCAGAAGCAAACAATACACTAATTGAAATAAAGAACATTTTATAGGGAACAACAGTATAGTGGAGGAAGCCAAGGGTCAAATCAATGATTTGGAAAAAAGGAAGTGAAAAACAACTAATTAGAACAACAAGAAGAAAAAAATTTCAAAAAAATGAGGATAGTGTAAGCAATTTCTTGGACACCTTCAAGCATTCCAATATTCACATCATAGAGGTGCCAGAAGGAGAAGAGAAAGAGCAAGAAATTGGAAGTCAATTTGAAATAAATAGTGAATGAAATTTTCCCTAATTTGTTGAAGGAAACAGACATGCAAGTCCGAATGCACAGAGTCCCAAATATGATGGAGGCAAAGAAGATGTGCCCTCTCAAAGGCACATCATAATTAAGTGCCAAAGGTTAAAGATAAAGAGAGAATCTTAAAAGCAGCAATAGAAAATAAGTTACCTACAATTTCCCATAAAACTGTCATATGATTTATCAAAAGAAATTTTGCAGACTAGAAGGACTGACAAGAAATATTCAGTCATGAAAAGAAGGGACCTGCAGCCAAGGTTATGCTGTCCAGCAAAAAATCATTTAGAGTCAAAGGGCAGTGTACTAGGGTTCCACATTCTCCAGAATCTTGTCAGCACTTATTGTTTGTTGATTTGCTTACGATGGCCATTCTGAGTGGTATGCAGTGGTATCTCATTGTGGTTTTAATTTGCATCTCTCAGATGGCCAGAGATACTGAGCATCCTTTCATATGTCTCTGGGGCCTCTGTTATGTTCATTTTGGAGAAGTGTCTGTTCAGGTCCTTTGCCCATTTTTTAATCGAGTTGCTTGTCTTCCTGGAGTGGAGTCATATGAGTTTTTAAAATATTTTGGATATCCAACCCTTGTCCGAGGTATCATTGGGAAATATATATTTCCCATATGGTTGGTTCCCTTTTCATTTTGCAGATGTTTTCTTTAGCTGTGAAGTTTTTTTTTCTTTCTTTTTCTTTTTCTTTTTTGATGAAGTCCCATTTATTTATTCTTTCCTTTATGTCCCTTGTTCTAGGGGACATATTGGTGAAAATATTGCTGCATGGAGTATCTGCAATTTTCCTGTCTGTGTTCTCCTCTTGGGCTTTTATGGTGTTACGACTTATATTTAAGTCTTTTATCTATCTTGAGTTTATAGAATAATGAAATGGGACCACTTGTGTATGAAATGTTAAAGGGACACATTCAAGAAAAAGAAGATCAAAACTATGAATAAAAAAGGCAATAAATACCTATGCACATAAGTATTTATCCATATTCAATCAACAATTAAATCTAAAAATCAAAATAAGCAAATGAGAAGAACAGAGACAAAATCAATGGTATGGAGACCATTTTGATGGTTGACAGATGGTAGGGAGTTGTAAGGAAATGAGTGAAGAAGTGAGGATGTTAAGTACAAATAGGTAGTTACAAGATAACCATGGGGACTCCCAGCCAAGGTGGAAGCATAAGTAGATAAACTTTGTTTCCTCACACAACTGAAAGAAGGACAACAACAAATTTAAAAACAAAAAGTAACCTAAATTGCCAACAAATCAAACTGTATGGAAGTCTGACAATCAAGTAGTTAAAGAAGAAACATTAATTCAGACTGATAGGAGGGGTGATATGGGCAGCTGGGATAGAGAGGACATGAGGAAAGGCAGCAGCTGGCAGACCAAGCAATCCTGCATTTGCTTGCAGCTCAACCAAAAGGAACAACTGGGGAGCAAGACAGACTTCACAACCCAGGGTTACAGCATGGGGAAATAAAGCCTCAAAACCTCTGGATGTAAAAACCTATAAGGTTTTTTTGTGACATGATTCCCAGCCTCAAAGGAGAGTTCATTGGAGAGACCCACTGGGTCCCAGAATATACACAAACCCACCCACTAAGGAATCAGCACTAGAAGGGCCCAATTTGCTTGTGGGTAACAAGGGAAGTGACTGAAATCTGGCCAAGAACCAAGAAAGTGGCGTTGTTCCCTCTTGGACCCCTCCTCCACATACAATGCCACAACGCAGCAATGTGGGTTGCCCCACCCTGGTGAATACCTAAGGCTCTGCCCCTTACACTGTAACAGGCCTGCCAAATAAAATTATATATATATATATATATATATATATATATATATATATATATCCCAAATGAAAGAAGAGATAAAAGCTCCTAAAATAGAAGTAAGCAATGAAGAGATAGCCATCCTTTCAGATGCAGAGTTCAACACTGGTAATCAGGATGTTCACAGAAATGGTTGAGCATGGTTGGAAAATATAGGAAAAAGTGAAGGCTGTGAAAAGTGAAATAGAGGAAAATGGACAGGGAACCAATAGTGATGGGAAGTAATGTGGGATTCAAATCATCAATTTGAAGCAGAAGGAAGACATAAACATTCAACCAGAACAGAATGAAGAAACAAGAATTCAAAAAAAAAAAATTAGGAGAGGCTCAGGAGCCTTCAGGACAACTTTAAATGTTCCAACATTTGAATCATAGGCTTGCCAGATGGAGAAGAGGAAGAGCAAGAAATTTAAAGCTTATTTGAAAAAAACAATGAACTTTCCCAATCTGGCAACAGACTTCCAGAACATCCAGGAAGCTCAGAGAGACCCAAAGAATTTGTATCCAAGGAAGCATACACTAAGGCACATCATAATTACATTGCCTAAGATTAAACATAAGGATAGAATCTTAAAAGCAGCAAGACAAAAGGAGACAGTTACCTACAAAGGAGTATCCATAAGACTATCAGCTGATTTCTGAAATGAAATTGTACAGTCAAGAAGGGGCTGGAAACCAGTATTCCAAATCATGAAAGGCAAGGACCTACACCCAAGATTACTCTATCCAGCAAAGCTATCATTTAGAATGGAAGGGCAGATAAAGTGCTTCCCAGATAAGGTCAAGTTAAAGGAGTTCATCATCACCAAGACCTTATTATATGAAATGTTAAAGGGACTTATCTAAGAAAAAGAAGGTGATAAAAATTATGAACACCAAAATGTCAACAAACACTAGTATCAACAACTGAACTTAAAAACAAAAACAAAACCATAAAAAATAAAACCAAATAAGCAAACAAAGAGAACAGGAACCCAATCACAGAAATAGAGATCACATAGAGTGTTATTAGCAGAGAAGGGGCAGGACAGAATGAGGGAAAATATATAGGGAATAAGAAGCATAAATGGTAGGTACAAAAGAGACAGGGGGAGGTTAAGAATAGTATGGGAAAAGGAGAAGCCAAAGAACTTATATGTAAGACCTGTGGACATGAACTAAGTTGGGAGGTAATGCTGTTGGGAGGTGTAGTGCAGGGCAGAGGGGAACAAAGGGGAGAAAAAATGGGACAACTGTTACAGCATTATCAATAAAATATACTTTTTAAAAGTAGCTATGGGGATATAAAGTGCAGTACAGGAAATAGAGTAGCCAAAGACCTTATATGTATGACCCATGGACATGAACAATCATGTGGGGATTGCCTGAGGGAGTGTGGGGATGCTTGGTGTAGGTTGGCAAAGGGGGGAAATTTGGGACATTTGCAACAGCATAATCAATAAAATATAATTTTAAAAAAGAAAATCTGAGATTACAAAGATATCTAGGGTAATTTATTACACTGTATCTACTCTATCAGAAACTCCAATGATAGTTGTGTGAGGGATGCTAGAAGTAACTCATAGTCACATACCGATCTCTAGTAAAGGTAAATAGATGGCAAATATAAAAGATGATATCATTGTAACATTGATTTATAATTCTACTTTTTATGTGTTATAGGATTTATCAGACACATATATAAAAGTGAAATTCTAGACTTTTTCAGTAGGGGAACTGAGCTTCCCTGAAGGGACTTCATGCACAGGCAGTACCCAGGCCAACAAAGAGAGAGGAGGAGTGGGGCAATTCTCTCCCATTCAGTGCACCTCACTGAGTTGTCAAAGGTTTGCAAAATAAGGTGGATTATTGGCACTGGTGTGGCACAAATGTTCAGAGTGGACAGTGCAGGCTGCACAGCACTCTGAGGGTGTGGGCTGGAAACTGAGGACCTGTGATTATTGTATCCCCAAGTGAGCCCCAATTATCACAGAGCCACAGGAAAGGAAAAATTGGAGCCCAGCACCCATCTACCTGCAGGATCCAGGAAGGTGAGCAAAACCCACTTCACAGGTTTAAAGTTAATTGGAGGCTTTTTTTTTCAAGAGTAAGACAATAGACCTGGAGCTGTGAGAAAACCAGAGACAGAACCAACAGAAGTCAGAAATTAAACATCAACAGCTGAGGCAAATTTCACTTTGCTATCCTTGAGAACTGCATACAAGACACGGTGGGAGTTGAAAGTAGCAGTAAACCAGCTGATAGGGAGAACCCACCAAAAAAGAAATTGACAACAGGTAAAGGCCAAGAGAGCCCTACAAATGGAAGAATGGGCAACCACAGAACATCCAGACAAGGAGCTCAAAGAGATGGTACCACTGAGTCCCACAGAACTCCTATAACAGAAGTTCATCCTATGAAAACAGCTGGCAAAACAAAGCATTGGGAATCACATAGAAAAACAGAAAGAGTCACCTAAAATGGAGAGACAAAGAAAGAACCTGCAATTAAAAGGAATGAAAGACTTCCCAGTAAAAAGCTAAATGAAATGGGGGCAGTCAAACTATCAGATATGGAATTCAAAAGAATGGCTATAAAATTCCAAGGGAGCTCACTGACAACTACAAGGAACCGAGTGGCAACTACAACAGTATGAATAAAGAAATAGAAACTATAGAGAGAGAAGATGGCAGCATGGTAAAAGGATGTACATCTCTTTGTCTCCCACACATAGGTCTTAAACCGGGACATTTTTCAATGCAGCACAGCAAACAGACACCAGAAACACAGCATATTTGAAAACAGATTATCGAAAATTGCAGTGGACGTTGAAAAACCGGACGGTAAGGAGAGTACTCCGGCGGTGCAGAGACCAGGGCGGGGGCTGAGAAACTGGGCCAGGGCTGGCCATAAGTCTCAGGGGAGGGAGCTGGCGCATCCGCTCCCTGGACAGCCAAGCAGGGACCCGCCACGCCAGCATAAACCTGGTCGCTTGAAATCTCACAGACAGGAGTTAAGATCTCATAGCCCCGGGAGGACTGAATGCGGGAGCTGGAGCATGCACCTTTGTCTGCACCCACGGGACATTGTAAAACCAGCTGCTCCCTGATCAGCCAAGCAGGGACCCGGCAGCTCTGAGACCGGGGTCGGGGCAGAGAAACCAGGCCAGGGCTGGCCATAAGACTCAGGGGAGGGAGCTGGGGCATCTGCTCCCTGGACAGCCAAGCAGGGACCCGCCACGCCAGCATAAACCTGTTCGCTTGAAATCTCACAGACACGAGTTAAGATCTCATAGCCCTGGGAGGACTGAACGCGGGAGCTGGAGTGCACACCTTTGTCTGCGCCCACGCAACATTGTAAACAGCTGCTAGGGGATCAGTGCATCAGCCCGCCCAGGGAGACCCGGCGCGACAGGGCACGCACTCGCTGGGCACCATAGGGGTTGAACCGTGTTCGTGGGACAGTTGGAACCTGTGCAAGGAAGACTCAGGGAACATTGGGACTTGTGGGCGCTCGACCACAGTTTGTGCCTTGGTCCCGGGGCAGAGAATCTAGGGACACCTCTGAGGACAGTAGGCCAGAGAAAACTGAATGCTGAACAAGGGAAAAAAAAAAAACAACAAAAAACAATATGGTCACCCCTCAGCCACTACAGTGTTCAAGACCAGAAAAATCAGCTTGGCAAGATTGATAACAGCAAGAATTAGCAGTTTTGGTGTTTTTCGTTTTTTTTTTTTTTTTGTGTGGGTTTTTTTTTTCTCTTTTTCCCTTTTTCACTATTTTGATCTCTTTTACCCCTCAACTACTTTTGGCTTCTCAATACTTCTTTCTTGTTTTACTCCTTCTTCCTTTCTTCTCA
>PVKU01007700.1:0-83596 GCA_004027475.1 Anoura caudifer | reverse complement strand
TGCAAACATAGGGCTTCTCCCCTGCGTGTGTCCTCTGGTGTGTGATGAGACCTGACTTCTGTGTAAAGCCTTGCTCACACTCCCCACAAACATAGGGCTTATCCCCTGAGTGTGTCCTCTGGTGTGTGATGAGAGTTGACCTCTGTGTAAAGCCTCGCCCACACTCCCTGCAAACATAGGGCTTCTCCCCTGCGTGTGTCCTCTGGTGTGTGATGAGACCTGACTTCTGTGTAAAGCCTCGCCCACACTCCCTGCAAACATAGGGCTTCTCCCCTGAGTGTGTCCTCTGGTGTGTGATGAGATTTGACCACTGTGTAAAGCCTCGCCCGCACTCCCTGCAAGCATAGGGCTTTTCCCCTGAGTGTGTCCTCTGGTGTGTGATGAGATTTGACCATTGTGTAAAGCCTCTCCCACACTCCATGCAAACATAGGGCTTCTCCCCTGAGTGTGTCCTCTGGTGTGCGATGAGACATGACTGCTGTGTAAAACCTCGCCTGCACTCCCTGCAAACATAGGGTTTCTCCCCTGAGTGTGTCCTCTGGTGTCTGATGAGATTTGACTGCTGTGTAAAGCACCCCCCACACTCCCTGCAAACATAGGGCTTCTCCCCTGAATGTGTCCTCTGGTGTATGATGAGAGCTGACTTCTGTGTAAACCACCCCCCGCACTCCCTGCAAACATAGGGCTTTTCCCCTGAGTGTGTCCTCTGGTGGCTCCTGAGACCCGACTGCTGTGTAAAGCTTCTCCCACACTCCCTGCAAACATAGGGTTTCTCCCCTGAGTGTGTCCTCTGGTGTGTGATGAGAGCTGACTTGCATGTAAAGCCCTTCCCGCACTCCCTGCAAACATGGGGCTTCTCCCCTGAGTGTGTCCTCTGGTGTGTGATGAGATGTGACCCATCACTGAAGCCTTGCGAGCAACCTCCATACTTGATTGTTACAATTCTTGACATTCCTACTTTCACAAATAACTTGCCTGCATCCTCTGGGCTATCTTTCTGGCTTCTACGGGGCTCTTCTTCCATCGTTCTCTCATGCTCACTAGAGCTCCTCATTTGTTCTTTGGAAGGTTGGAAAAAAGGTCTTGAGATACTCCTCTGACTGATCCTTTTAAGCAAAGGTTTGGAACTTTCTTTGACTTCTTGACCTTCAGCTTTATCATTCCAGCTGTGTGTACTAGTATGTTGCTGCTGCTGATTCTGATCCTCTGGGCAGGGTTCCTCTGCTTGGAGGTGTTGTCTTGCAGATGTTCCCAGAAGAATCTGAGTGTGATCACTGAGTTTCACATGTTGGCTGAGGAATTTCTGACTGGAGAAGGCCAAAGAGTAGGAGGGACATGAGTGGACCTCCGTTTTTGATTTTGCTGAAAGAGAAAGGTTTGGTCAGGGCAGATGTTGACAAGAATGCCTGTGCCCTATTAGTCTCCTGCCCCATGAAGCATTCTTACTGTGGTGACAACACAAGCTTTCCCTCCCACAGAGTGTCCACTCGCAGTCTATTTTCCTTATTTTTATGCAGGCATCTTCTTCAGAAATCCAGAAAGCCCATATCAAGGGTCTTTTCTAATATTGCCCAGACTAAGGACTTTCAAGTTGCATGAAAGGCCATTTTACTCCCTGAACTGCAGTGACCTTTCCCCTGTATAGGTATCCTGTAAGTCATGTTAAAGATGAAAACTGCAGGCCCCAACTAGGAATTGCTTCTTTCAGTTTTTCAAATCAATAAAATGAAATGTCTTTCCTGCCCTTGTTCGTGTGGCTCAGTGGACTGAGTGCCTGTCTGCAAAGCAAGGAGTTGTAGGGTGGATTCCCAGTCAGAGGACATGCCTGGGTTGTGGGCCAGGTCCCTGTAGGGGGCGTGTGAGAGGCAACCACGCATGGATGTTTCCCTCTCTTTCTTCCTCTTCCCCTCTAAAAATAATACATAAAATCTTTTTAAAAAAGTCATTTCTCAAGTCTCATACCAAATATTTATGCTTCATTTCATTCAGTTTTAGTCCATTTCAAATACACTAAGTCCTGTTTCAAAATATTTCTCCAACCACACTTCTTACACGCCTGACTCCTATTCCTCTCCGGCCAACTCACTATCCCCTCTCACTTAGAAATGAAGTCATCTCTGAGGGGATTCCCCACTGGAGTTCATTTTCTAAAAATTAACAAAGCGTAATCATAACAGAGAACATACCACTCTACACGTGACAACTGCAACTTTTACTCAGCCCCACCTCTCTTCTTCCCTGCACTAGCTGCTCCCTCTGCCTGGGATCCTTTACCTGCAGATGTTGTTGTAAATGTTATCTCCTGAGACAGCTGTTCCCGGACCACCTGCCACATCGCACTCCCCTCACACTGATCTCTAGGCGCTTGTCCTGGTTTAGTTTTCTCCGAAGCACTAACCATTGTGTGGTGTTATGCACATGCAAGCACATGTGCTTGGGTTTCCCTCCTTCACCCTTCAGCTCCTCAAGAGCAGTGATTTTCATCCTCATATTAATCAGTATTTCCAGGTCCAGGACCCTGTGTGCCACAGAGTAGGATCTCACATAATTCACTGAAATGAGGAACAAATGTGCCCTGCCTGAATGGTGTGGCTCAGTGGGTTGGGTGTTGTCCCAAAACTGAAAGGTTACAAGTTCAATTCCCAGTCAGGGCACATGCCAGGATTGTGGGCCAGTTGGGGGTATGTGAGAGACAACTGATTAATGTTTCCCTTGTACATTGATTTTTTTCTCCCTCCTTTCCACTCTCTGTAAAAATAAATATTTTTTAAAAAGATTTATTTATTTTTGAAATGGGGAAGGGAGGGAGGGTGAGGGAGAGAAACATCAATGTCTGGTTGCCTGTCACATGCCCCCTACTGGAGACCTGGCCTGAAACCTAGGCATGTACCCCGACTAGGAATCAAACTGGCAACCCTTTGGTTCACAGGCTGGTGCTGAATCCGCTGAGCCACACCAGCCAGGCCAAAATCTTTAAAAAACAATGCCTGTAAACAAAAATGTTTTATTTAGAAGTATGGAGGTATAAAAGTGTCAGAAAAACTGCCTTGGTGAGAGAGCTGGTTAGTGTTTGAAAACTTTTTTGCCTCTCAGCCTTTCAGCACTATATGCAGTTGCGTATTTTGTGCATGAAATATTTTAAAAATAAAAAATATAAAAATTTTGCATAAGAGTCAAGGGCATATGAATAAATTGTGAATTTCTGAAGCACCTGATTTGAAACTTTACTGACTTTAGAGTGGATTTTACTCTACTTAAGAGTTGGATTGACTTCCGGCCAAGATGGAGGCATAGGTAGACACACTGTGCCTCCTCACACAACCAAAATAAGGACACAAATTTTGAAACAAAAAAATCCAACCATTACTGACAGAAAATTGAACTCCAACAACCATGGAGTTAAAATAAACACATCTACCCAGACCGGTGTATGGAAGTCCGACAACCAAGGAGTTAAAATAAACACATTCACCCAGACCAGTAGGAGTGGCAGCATCAGGCAGCCGGATAGAGAGTGGTCTCTGAAAAAAAAAAAAAAAAAAAAAAAATGGTGGCTTGCGGACCCTGGGCGTGGAAGGCAGCAGCTGAAGGACCCTGAGTACAGGGTGGCAGCAGGCAGACCCAGCAACACGGTGGATTGTGGCAGCTGGCTGACCAGGCGGTCACACATTCATGTGCAGATAAACCAGCAAAACCAGAGTGGGACAGACCACGCAACACAGGGCCCCAGCGCAGGGAAATAAAGCCTCAAAACACTGACTGAAAACACCTGTGGGGGTTGAGGTGCTGGGAGAGACTCCCAGCCTCACAGGAGAGTTCGTTGGAGAGACCCGCAGGCTCCTAGAATGTACACAAGCCCACCCACCCAAAAATCAGCACCAGAGGGACCCAGTTTGTTTGTGGGAAGCGGTGGAAGGGACTGAAATCCGACAGAGAGAGGAGCAAGCACCATTGTTCCCTCTCGGACCACTCCCCAACATATAGCATCACAGCACAGCAATGTGGGTTGCCCCAACCTGGGGAACACCTAAGGCTCTGTCCCTCACTACATAGCAGGCATGACCAGACCAAAAAAAAAAAAGGCCCAAATGGAAGAACAGATGAAAGCTCCAGAACAAATACAACTAAGTGACGAAGAGATAGCCAACCTAGCAGATGCACAATTCAAAGCACTGGTGATCAGGATTCTCACAGAATTGGTTGAATTTGGTTGCAAAATAGATGAAAAAATTAAGGCTACCCTAAGTGAAATAGAGGAAAATGTATGGAGAATCAATAGTGATGGGAGGAAAACTGGGACTCAAACCAATAGAGTGGACCAGAAGGAAGAAAGAACAACCAAACAGAAAAGAATGAAGAAACAAGAATTCAAAAAAATGAGGAGAGGCTTAGGAACCTATAGGACATCTTTAAATGTTCCAACATCTGGATTATAGGGGTACCAGAAGGAGAAGAGGAAGAGCAACAAATAGAAAACTTATTTGAAAAAATAATGGAGAACTTTCCCAATCTGGCAAAGGAAATAGACTACCAGGAAGTCCAGGAGGCTCAGAGTCCCAAAGAAATTGGACCCAAGGAGGAACACATCAAGGCACATCATAATTACATTACTCAAGATTAAAATGAAGGAGAGAATCCTAGAAGCAGCGGAGATAAGGAGACAGTCACCTACAAAGGAGTTCCCATCAGACTGTCAGCTGATTTCTCAAGAGAGACCTTGCAGGGAAGAAAGGGCTGGAAAGAAGTATTCCAAGTCATGGGAGGCAAGGACCTACATCCAAGATTACTCTATCAAGCAAAGCTTTCATTTAGAATGGAAGGGCAGATAAAGTGCTTCTCTGATAAGGTCAAGTTAAAGGAGCTCATCATCACCAAGCCCTTATTATATGAAGTGTTAAAGGGACTTATCTAAGAAGAAGAAAAAATCATGTATAGTAAAATGACAGCAAACTCACAATTATTAACCACAGCTAAAACAAAAACAAAAACAAAACTAAGCAAACACCTAGAACAGGAAAAGAACCACAGAAATGGAGATCACATGGAGGGTCAGCAACAAGGGAGAAGGAGGATAGAGGGGGAAAAGGTACCGAGAATAAGTAGCATAGATGGCAGGGAGAAAATAGACAGGGGGAGGGCAAGAATACTGTGGGAAATGTAGAAGCTAAAGAACTTATGACACATGGACATGAACTAAAGAGGGGGAATGTGGGTGGGAGAGGGTGTGCAGGGTGGAGGGGAATGAAGGGAGGAAAATGGGACAACTGTAATAGCATAATCAATAAAATATATTAAAAAAGAAACATTACTTTCATATACAAAGGAAACTCTACCTTACAGAAAATGTTAAACACAAACTGAGAAAAACACTAGTATAAAATGACATATAATAAACCTCTTACATCTTAAAAAAAAAGTTGGGTCATGACTATTTCTACGGAGAATTCTTTCTTTTCTTTCTGTTTTGAAGAACAGTGGTGCCCACCTCTCCCAGCTGCGAGCTCTCTCTTCCACTTGCTGCCCCACTTGATGCCCAGCTCCTGGCCATACTCGTCCCCATACCAGACCAGCAGCTCACAGCCCGGCCTGATGATCCGGCAGGTACGGAAGAAAATCTGACTGTGATATTGAAAGGCCACGAGGTTCTGCTCTTCACCATTCCGGGCACAGTTCACATACCTGGGATTGAGGCAGATGAAGGGAAAGAAAACCACAGTGATGAGTTCCCACTACCTGTTACATCCATGTCCAGCTCCTCACTGAGTCTTAAGGCCCTTAGGCTCTGGTGTTGCCCACTGCCCCTAATGCTCCCGGGGAACCTTCTGTTCAGTGTCTGAGCGTCTGTCAGCATGTCATGTGAATTCCTACCTCCAAGTCCTGCTTGCAGTGCTAATGCTGCCTAATACTATTTTCTAAAGCCCAGTTCTAGACTTAACCTCCACCCTGATTGGCCTTAATATCCAGTGATCTCTGGCTTCTCCAAACTCTACATCAAGTTGTCTCACACCACAGAACCTGGTGCTTGATCTAGGCTCTGCTTCTAAATTAGCTCACTAATTATTCAGTACTCAGCCCATGTCTATTTTCTTGAGAGGCCTTTCTCCAACCCCCCTATACTTTATTTAGGGTACCATTCACTTGCTTCTCCAAGACTACCATAGAAAATTGGGGGTCTTTTTCTGTCTTAGTAGAATAAAACAGAACAACAGTAGTTGATTCACATTCTGCTAACCCTGATAAAAGAGAGCCCCTCTCAGGAAAGGGGCCCATGACCATTCCTTTGCAGGCCTCAGAGCCCAGCTCTAGTTTGAAGTGAGGCTGGGATGGTTTGCTGCCCTAACAGGTTTTAGGCCATCCTTGGTTTGTGCTATCTTGACACCGTGCACTTCTTGGAAATTATAGTTAAATGTTTCTAAAAGCAATTGTTTTATGTCTGTCTGCAAGAAGTCCTCCATTAGGACATGGGTTGTATTATCTGTTTAAGTAATGTATTCCTTCATCTAAGATGAAACATAGTACGTGCTTAATTAATGTTCATTTGATAAATTGTAATCCAGATCTGTCTCTGGTGAATCTAGGCTCTTCAAGGTCCTTTCCAGAGCCCAAGTTGTGTCTAGTAGAGAGGTTTATATTTTGAGGACATATACTGTACTTTTTTCCTAAATGTCCCCTGAAATGAAAAAATACTGTATGGAGAAAAAGAGGAACAAAGGATTAAGGGAGACCACTGAGAGAGGCATGATGAGAGGGAAAGATATATGGGCTTGTGGGGGATGAGCATCCTCTCTGGCACCCACCCACCCAGTGACCTATTGACCTCACCTCATCCAATTGGCCCAGGATTTGTCCTTTCCATCCACATACTCATAGCAGTTTCTCCCTTTGATGATCTGTGTTTCAGAAAAGAAGTTAAAGATCTTTTATTTTTTTCATGGGGAGGTAATAGTCAGAATTATTTTACCCTACTGTCATCAAAGCCCTTCCAGCCTGCATGGGGATTCAACTGCCAGCTGCGACCACATGATATTTTCCTTACTCATCACCTACACATCCGAGTCTACCTGTCCAATCAGAGCGGGAGCCCCACAAGGGAGGAGCCACTCTTTTGTGTTTGCACCACTTTGCTCCTGTTTACCTTGTGATCCTTAAACAGGAGCTCTGTGTTCATGTAAAGTCCAGTCAGTACACAGAGCTAACCATATTGTCCCCTGCATGTCTAGCACATAAGAGGTGAGTCCCTCCAAGCCTGAGAAGGAATGTGGGAAGCCAGAGGACAGTGGAAGAGGTACATAGTTCTCACCAGCCAGGAGTATCTGCTCTTGGCTGTCTCTTCATCTTCTCTGATGTGTCCTTCATAAGGGCCAAAGTGCAGACCCACGGGCAAATCAGCTGCCTCATTCCACACTCCAAGCCCAGCTTCAGGGATGCCTGATGGCCTGATTCTCAACCCAGGGGGCAGGGTGAGGGCTGAGCGGTGGGGATGCCCCTTGTCCACTGCACTGTCCTTTACAAATGTAGGGGGCCCATGCTCAGCACAGCTGTCGATGAAGAAGTTCTGACACTTCTCACAATCTGGAGGTGAGAACAACAGGGGTTAGGGAAGGTATAGCGCATGTTCCTGGACACAAAGACCTTCAGAGGGAGTCCTGCACTTACATCATTGAGACTGAATCCTGTACTCCAGGTCACTAGAGGAAGGGGATGATTTGGGGACCAAAGGGCTAGATGAAATTATTGTATCATAATATGATTCTTAGTGAGGGTCACTTACAAAGGTAGTCATCATCCTGGGGCTCGTTGATCTCTTGGTATACACAGCTCTTTCTTTCTTGTTGGCTGTACATCTTCATGTCCATTTCCTTTCTCCTCAGTTCTAAGTTGGAGAAGGGCAGGTGAGCGAGGCTGGTGGGGTCTGGAGTGTTAGTTCCCATTTTGTCAGATAACACAATCTCCTCCCATCAAATTATTACTTGTCCTTTTTCATACTCTGGTATTTTACTCCATTAACTATTGGTTCAGAAGACTGAGACTCCACACTAACTACAGATGATTGATTCAATTTTAGTTTCTAGATCTTCCCATTACCAGGTTTAACTTGACAATCTTTAATCATTCGTAAAATATTTATTGAGTGCACCTTATGTGTTAGGCATTGAGTAAAGGCCTGGGCACACAACACCAATAAAGCGTGGTTGCTATTATCACAGATAGATTTATTGGACAACTTGCATGTGTCAATTGTTTTAAATTTAATGTTTTCAAACAATATATGAGTGATGTTTCCTTATCTTCACTTTACACATTAGCATTCAGGAGCTCAGAGAATTTATAGGATTTATCCAAAGCTCCTTTGCTAACAACTTCAGTCTCAGTTTAGCCCAGCTTAAGTCCAGGCCTATCCAAAGTCCGCCCCCACATACCTAGGCCATACTTAGCAGACCTTTTGTAGGACTTAGAGGAACTAAAGTTTCCAAATTATTTTCTCTTACCTGATTTTTGTCTAGTGTGCTTTCCAAAGGCACATGCTTCTCCAGGAGGGGACACTGGTTTTGGGACATGCTCTGAGTCACTTGCAGTCATTAAATTTGCTGTTCCTGACAATTCCTTCAAATTATATTCATTGCTTAATGGCACCCTGGATGTTGCCTTCAATATAAGAGTCACATATTAAAAGATAACATGTATTTAAATTTTTAAGGCTTATGATACATTTTACATGCATGTCTTTAAAACTTCAACCCTTCGAAATACCTAGGGAGTATGAATATTACAGGGGATAGGGCCAATGTGGGTAATGAACCCAAGATTAGAACTCATGCCTTATGGTTCTTTTCTTTCAACTGTCTCTATAATATTGAGAATGAAGATATTGGGAAAAGAATAAAGAAATAGGTGGCAGAAACATATCTAGACAATAAATAAAATGGCAATAAAATTTGCAATACCTTAGAAAGAATATCTGTACTTAGATTAGCTGGTTCCCACCAATTTTGTTTGAATAAGGCTCTATCAGTAGCTAGTTATCATTATCTGTAACAGTTAATTTATCTATAAGCTTCATTATCTATAACATGTTAATTTTCAATGTTATAGTAAATATGCAATTAATGCTCTCCAAAGTGTTCTGTGAATTGCGCAATACAGTATGAATGTGAGATTACAGTCCTGCTATCAATTTACCCCTCAGTTCTCTCCATATTTCAAATCTCACAGAAATTGCCTTCAGCATTTATTGATCACCTTCTAATTTAATTTGTAATTGTGAAATCATTCATTCAGCAGACAATTGGGGGCCCTCAGGGGCCCTGATCTGGGCCTGGGACCTCTGAGAAGACTCAGGTAGGGACCAGCTGCTCAAAGAGCTCACAACGCAGAGGTAGGCAGGCTGAACAAGTTATTCTAAACAGGATGAGAGTGGCCTCACTGGAACTCAGAGAAAGAAGCTCTTACTTCACCTTATGAGATACAGCATTGGAAATCAGTTCCATATAGATGAGTTTCTATTGAAGAGTGTGTAACCTATACAAAGTCCTTAAGTCATTTTATTATTTGTTGTTTCTCAGTCATCAAACCTGAAGCTCCTCAGGGGTGGGAGATACTTTCTTTGATTAGAGCGGGAGGCTATGATCCTGGACATTTTACATTCTTCATTTGGGACCATCCACTGTACAAACTGCATATACATTGTATGCTTTCCTTAGTCGGACAGTCTTAGTGTATCTCTTACTTCAGCATAGCAGAAAAGAACTTCAGTTGAAAATCATCAGTCAGATTAATGATGTAATGACATATGGATAAGACAATGTAAACTTTATAAAACTATGAAAGTTCATTTTTCTAATTTTTAAAAAAGATTTTATTTATTTTCCTGAGAGGAGAAGGGAGGGAGAGAGGGAGAGAAACATTGATCATTGCCTCTCTCACACACACCCCAACCGGGGAACCTGGCCCACAACCCAGGCATGCACCCGGACCAGGAATCAAACTGGCGATCTTTTGCTTTGCAGGATGACACCCAACTGAGTCACAGTGGCCAGGATAAAACCATGAAAGTTTTAATGAGTTTGTAAGTGGTTTAGAGAAGCAACTATGTGTTAGATTGCACTATCACTGATACTGATACTGTGATCTTAGACATATAGTCAAACATTTCTATATCTCTGAAAGCTCACTTTCCTCATCATAAATGGTGACAGTTATAGTATGTACCTCATCAGGTTGTTGTAATGTTTGAGTGAGTTAATTCACATAGAATTCTTAAAGTCTGAAACAAGTGGTAGTTACTATTGTTGCTGTAGTTGTTAACTATTAAGATGATGATGATCCCTGGCTGGTATGGCTGAGTGGATTGAGCACTGGCCTGTAGACTGAGAGGTCACCAGTTATATTCTCCGTCAGGGCACACACCTGGGTTGTGGACCAGGTCCCCCACTTGGGGGCATGTGAGAGGCAACCTATTCATGTTTCTCTTCATCTCTTTCTCCCTCCATTCCCCTCTCTAAAAAATTGATAAATAAAATTTTAAAAAATGATAATGTAGGCCAATGTGTTGAAGAGACCAGGAAAAGAAAGTGGCAGTTCCTCGGATACTGCCTGCATTTTCCTACTCTTACCTGCATTTCTATCCATGAATAAAATTTTCTTGTCAACAGGATTTGGGAAATACTCACCTTCTGGTATTTATTCTGTTCCCTTCTGAAGGCCACCCAAGAAGGTTTCACTGAAAGATGATGAGAAATCAGTGTTTTGGCTGGTAAATTTTCTAAAATCTGGAGACTCTTATTAGGGACACAGAATTCTGAATGAGAGGAGTCCAAGAACAATCCCAGGATGATTGGAAAATGTTTTCTGAGGTATCATTAAGGCCTATGCTGCTACTGGGGCCATCACCTACTTTCATTAGAATATTTAAAAAAATAGACAAAGTGTCATCCACGCTTCCTATGTTCATAAAGCATCTATTATTTATTAAAAAATAAATTGGCCTGTCCTGACAATAATGTAATAAAAGTAACTGCACAGAAACTCCATGTCTTCAACATAAACCTTTCTCTGTCCTGTTTTCTTCGTTCAAACTGGTCTTGTCCAGGCTAATGGCACCATGCCCACCTAGTCTCCTTTCTCTGGTATCCTCCACCCTGTGCCCATACTGGCCATCCATGCCCTTCAGCATCCACAGTCTATTGACCACAGAAACAGAATTCCAGTCAAGTTAAAGATCACATCTTGACTTCACCTGTGTTTCAACCCCAGAGCCATGAAAGTGGACCAACCCCACCAACCGAACTCATGATAATGGACAGGATGGCACCAAAGCTGGCATCAGGAAATGATACAGTAATCAACCACTCCCTACCCTCCCGGCAGCTCCAGTAATCACCATGGTTAATACTGTCTCCCGTCTGTCTCCGTGCAGGCCATTGGGCAGCCAGGTGTTAGAACCTTCCCCACCAGCCAGACCTGCCTTCCTCTCTTGTGATGACTATTCTGAATAGCCCCTTACCCTATGATACACTGTTCTGTATCTTGCTTGTTCACTGGATAAGCATATCCTGCTACTTGGTTAACTCCTGAGATGTAGCCTGACCTAAACCAGGTCCCTGTCAGGAGAGCAGCTCTGGCTCCTCCAGCCCCTCACCTTGCTGCCCTGGAGCCCATGCTTCATCAGAGTCCTCAGGGTGCTCCTCCTGGAGCTCGGTGGCCTGCCTGAGGTGACACAGGAAAGCCGGTTGCAGGGTCCGGAGACCTGGAAAGAGACAAAAATCTTTGTCCTGAAAGCAAAGGACTTGGAGGAGGAACAAGCTCCAGGAAGCCCGTGGGACTGGCTCCAATGGGATGGAAGAATCAAACTAGTTGCTGTGAGCACTGCACCCGTCAGTGCCAGCCTTGCTCTCACGGGAAGGAGCAAACTCCCCCTGATCGGTGTCCACGCAGGAGGGAGCTGCAGGAGGATGGAGCTGCCTGAGCTGGAGCTAGCCCAGCAGCCTGTCAGGTCACCAGGCTCCGGGGCCCAGCACCTGCGCGCTCACTACCTAGGCTGGTGAGCACTTCGAAGTTCTTCTTCACATTCCGGTACCGGCCTTTCTCCCCGTCTCCCACCTCTGCCCACTCCTCCCTGGAGAAGAAGAGGGAAGCGTCCTTCAAAGCTTCTTCGGCCTGGAGAGGAGAGTGGAAACACCAGTAACTCAGTGATGCAGTGAGAATGCGCGCGCAGAGGGCCTTCCCTGCCCCCGGGTGCAGAGAGCAGGCGGGGGGGGGGGGGGGGGGGGGGGGGGGGGGGGGGGGGGGGGGGGGGGCCTCGGTGGTCCTTGTGTTGCAAGGGGTCACCCCGAGGGCCGGGCCTCTGCGGAGCTGTCCCCAGGCCCATCCCCAGGCTTCCTGTCCGCCCCTCAGCTCACCTGAGGCCTCCGCCCCGTTCGCCCTGCTTCTCCCTCAGGGCGCTCCTGTGGGCTCCCGTCCAGGTTCATGGTGTCCCAGCCCCGAGTCCGAGGAGCCTCTGGAAGGAGAAGGTGCTGAGAGGGGCGAACGCCTTTCTCCAGGTTGGCAGGGCGGCTGGAGAAGGGGACGCGGGGGGGGGGGGGGGGGGGGGGGGGGGGGGGGGGGGGGGGGGGGCCTGCAAGAGGAGGGGCTGGATGCAACTGCTCTGCTGCCTGCAGACCTGCCCGCTAGGGGCGCCCTTGTTCCCACCCTTCCTCCTGTGCCCCACCTCAGCTCAGGCCGTGCAGGCTGCAGCCACAAGCCGCGGCCCAGGCGTCTGAGGGGCCCCGTCAGCCGGGCGGGCCTGTGGCGGCGCCAGGAAACGCGCTTTTCCTAGGGAAGGGCTCGGAGGTGCACCCGGGGTTCTAGAGAAGCCTGCACGAGATGCAGGTGCAGTCTCCAGCAGACCGCCATCTCTCACGCTGATAGCCTTGGGGTCCCTCAGGACACGAGCCTGCGTCTTCCAGGCTGAGGACACTCAGAATGCCTGGGGCAGAGGGTCAGACCTCTGCGGCTGGGGAGACTTGGGGCCCATCATCGAGGGGCTTCAGGGTCCCCACCACCGAGTTAGTTTCTAGGATGACGGCACTCGGGGTCTCTGAGTTTGGGGAGATTTGGTCTTTCTGGGCGAGCTGCAGGTAGGGTGCCCGGAGCTGAGGGGAACTGGGGTTTTCAGGCTGTTTGGGGGTCTAAGCGTTGGGGTTTAGGAAATGTGGGGTCCTCCGGGATAGCAGACGTGGGCCCCTCGATGATGAAGGGATTTGGGGCCCCTCAGAATGAGGGCATCTGGGGTCTCTCTGGGAGGACTTTGAAGATCCTGGGCTAAGGGTTCCACATGGCAAAGCTGCCCACTTACCGGTCAGTCTCCCGGGGCCTCTGCTGCGCTGCCCACCTCGGCGGAGCGTCCTCCCTCCCTCAGCTCCTGTGCTTCCCGCCCTCCGGAGGTGTGAGGGCGCCTGGGGAGGCGGGGTTCCTGCCTGGATAACCACGTGGGAGCAATCTGCCAATCAATGCTGCGATCCCAGGGCCCTGCACGCCAATGGGCGGTCAGAAGAAGCTGGAAGGGTGGGAAAGGTGGGGCAGAGCCCCTGGGTTCCGGACTGGCGGGAGGAAGTCCCGCCCCACCCCGCGGGGATTGGCTACTCTGGGTGTCCGGAGCGTCTGTCACGCAGCCTGCAGCGAGGACCTCCGCTTGGCGGTTTATGTGGTTAGTTTTCCAGTGGCTGGTGAGGGACCCACCCTGCAGGAGCTGGGAGCTCCGAGCCCAGGCTGGTCTTAGAGTGGATGTGGCCCTCTTGCCGCCTGATAAAGTGTCTTTGTTCCACCAGACTGTGGTTGGGATCCCCAACTTTTGTCTAGACCCGTCCGTGCCCTCCCTTATCAAACCCACTTTCACAAAAGCTGTATAACCGGTGAGGGCGCGGTCAAGACTGCATTGCATTCCGGGAAAACTTAAGTCAGTAAATCGTGACAACGCAATTCATAGACACAAAATAAGTCCCAGAGGGCTCAAACATTTAAACACAACAAATAAAATAATAAGTATACTGGAAAACACAGTGGAGAATTTCACATCTCAAGAACGCCAAGAAGTGGAGTTATGAATAATAAGTATGTTTAAGTAAGTCAGGTCTAAAAAGATTTCAGAAATAGGAAGACAAGATAAAACCAAGCAAAACTAAATAAATTTTAAAAATGCTGAGAAAACCTACAAGTATTTTGCATAAAAATAAGATATCAAGTTTTAGGACAGGGGTCCACAGAGCAGGGTCAGTGTAGCTGCTACTGGCTTTCACAGGATAAAGTGGGAAGAGTGTGCTGGTATTTACCTCGTTTTGAGCACATAAATATAACGATTTCCATGGATTGGAAATAAGCCAACTAACTCTAATTATTACTGTGAAACTGCATAAAAGGAAACCTCACTACAGTGGAGTTGGGGGTCAGCGGGGAGTGCTGTCGCATAGCACCACCTAGGGTCAATTACAGGAAAAACTGCCTGTCGCAGGCCCCAACATATAGATGTACCATGTGCTCCCAGGAGAAACCGACTCCCCAGCACTCAGCCAGAGAGAAACCATCGTCACCCTGAACTGAGGATTTTCTGCACTGCCCTTTCGTTTGAAAGGACCCCTCCCAACTTCCTCTTTTTTTCCCTGTAAAGTAACGTTCCTCTCCTTTACTTGTGGAGCTTGCCTATGACTTTTAGTACAGCTTGCTTGTCCTAAATTGCATTTTTTTACTGTTTCTGAATAAACCCCTTAACTGCCAGTAAAACAACTGACTGCTATATTTTTAAGGTCAACATAATTTGGTGGCCGGTATGGGGATTCAGAGGATTCCTGACATCTCTGAGGCTGATGAGCAAGCAGGTGCAGTGTCCTTGCTCTGAAAGACTCGGGGAAGGGTCCTTTAGTACAGACTCTCCGGTGATCGATTTGAGAATAGCCATACAGAAATAACATCCTCATACCCTCTGATCCAGAAATTCCACTTTTCAGAAATTTCCCCTAGTAGCCCTGACCTGGTAGCTCAGTTGGTTAGAGTTTTCCTGCCTATATGCCAAGGTGGTCAGTTCATTCTCCAGTCAGGGCACATACAAGAAGCAACCAATGAATGAATACATAAGCAGAACAACTTTCTCTCTTTCAAATTAATAAATGAAATTAAAAGAAAAGCCTACAAATTTTCTCCCAGTTATGCTTCCCTGTGTATGAAATGAAGTATGTTTAATACATTTTGTCCAACACTTATATGATAAGAGATATAATTTTAAAGTATTCAGTACAAGAGACTTTGTTTAATTATGGTTTGCTCAGATTGAAATATTATAGAACATTAAAAATGGGTGAGCATATATGATATTTCATTAAAGAAACAGAACCTAGTACGGTGGTTCTAATGGATTTTAACAGAGAATAGTTTCTGAGTAATGTTGTTATGTGAGAAAAGCATCCTGCAAAACAAATTGTGTTAAAAAAAAAAACAGGCAGAAGACATGCTGAGGGGAGATGCAGGGACTAGTCACAGGGATCAGGGTCTGGGCAATGTGCAGGGGAAAACTTGCTTTTCCTTCATGTCATTTGGAACGTTGTGTCATTTCTTTTTTCCTTTATTTAAAAGAAACCTATCTATACATATTTTTGTAGATAAAAGAATGGATTAGAAGTAGTTGGATATATATATGTATATATATGTATTTGTATATATATGCACATTTAAAAATGACTCAACAAAAATTCTGCACACCCTCATTAAATCTGGTGGCCCATGCTGCCTTCCTTATTGGAATAGCACCTTGACCACCCAAGGTGACCAATTTGCATCCAAAACTCTATTCCAGCAGGAACATTTCCACAGTGCAAAATATACTGTGTCACACAGTTACTGTTTGTTTGAGAGTTGAAAACCATTTATTATCAAAACAATACATTTTATATTTAAGTATTGGATCCAAGGTCATATATAGAAATGCTATTAAGAATATTATAAGCCCTGACTAGTGTGGTTCAGCTTCTGTATCTGGCATCTGGCAAGTAGGGTTCATTGTCCATCTCCCACTCTGGAGTCTGGTCATGGTGTCTTGGTTACGGATCTGGGTCCTGTCTCTGAGATCTGTGTCCTGAATCTATTTGGCTATGGGTCTCGGATCTGGGGTCTCTTTGGGTGTGGCTTTGGGGTGTTTGGGTTTGTGTGTGGGGTCCATGTGCATTTCTATAAATTTAGAGTCATTGGCTCCAAGGGAAATCCCAAAGTTGGGGTGTGGTGAAGAAAGAAACTTTAGTGCAAATACCTCACTTTTAATACAGAATGGCTGTGAGTGCAGAAGGGTTGTTAAGAAGCTCAGTATTGTTACAGGTGAATTATGAAGTAGCATGCTGTGTATCAACTTAGTGCTGCTTCTTAGTTATGTAGCATCAGGGCTGTGAGGAGACCCTGCAGTGAGGCAGCCCTGGGGCAACTCCCTCTCCTGCTGTGCTGCTTAGGGCTTCTCGGCTCATCTACATGAGTTCTGGTCTACACCTTCATTTCCTCTTTGCTTGGCTGCATTTGCACATGAAGAAGTGAAAATTGGAAATGGAGCTCCTCTGAATGATGAGATCAGGCTGGGCGAGCAAAGAAAAGGCCTCTGGTGCTGTCACCACAGCAGACTAGATTATTATTATTTTTAAATTATGCTGTGTTTTCCTCTAGTACTTTTTAAGCCCAAACTGAGATGATCTTTTTGTTGTTGCTGCTTACTTAAATTATATATAAAAATAAAAATAATGGAAAATTCTACCCAAACAGGTAATAGCTGCTGTTATATTAAGTATATATGCTTCTAAACAAGGTTGGAATGTGTGGGGTGGGATGGGTGGAGGAGGGCAAAAGGGAAAAATTGGGAAACTGTAATAGAATAACAATTAAAAATCATTTAATGAAAAAAATATATATACCTTTCCAGACAGCACTACTTTCACATTTCCATTCTTCCACTTTCTCTGGATTTAATTTATTATTCCAGATTTGTAATATGATGCAAAATTTGTGAATTCTCATGCTTTGTCCCTAATGTGTGTATTTATCAATACATTTTTCCCAGAGTGTTTTTTATGTACCATTTTTATTATCATTCAGTTTGAATTATGTTTTAACTGCAATTGTAATTTAATGTGCAGGTTATTTAGAAGTGTATTTTATAATTTTTAAATATAAGGACTTTCTAGTTATCTTTTATTACTGATTACTAGATTAGCTGCAATGAGAGCAAGAAACATACTTTATGTAATTTCAATCCTTTGATATATGTATATATATTTTTTAAAGATTTTATTTATTTTATCTTTAGAGGGGAAGGGAAGGAGAGAGGGAGAGAAATATCAATGTGTGGTTGCCTCTCGTGCATCCCCTGCTGGGAACTGGCCTGCAACCCAGGCACGTGCCTGACTAGGAATCGAATCGTGATCCTCTGGTTTGAAGGCCTGTGCTCAATCCACCAAGCCACACCAGCCAGGGCTTGATATATTTTTTTGAAACTTGCTTCACAGTAGAATATAGTCAATGCAAAAAACCCCAAAACAAAACAAACAAAAACTCCACGTGTGGTTCTCTGCTGCCATCTCTTGTTCATTTTGGGAATAAGACTTTAGTGCCATCAACAAGAAAACAGGTTGGTTCTAGTGGAATCTCAATGACTGTTGATGGCATTGGTATTTAGAAGTGTATTTTAAAATGTCTAAATGTAAGAACTGCCCAGTTACCTTGTGACTGGTTTCCGGATTAGGGCAAAGGAAGCAATAAACGTGTTTCCTGTGCCATTTGTTGGAATTTGCTGTATACTGTAATAGAATCAGGATTTTAGAAGTTCCTAGTGTGCTCGAAATCATTTGTAATTTGCTTTGTTTGTGGCAGCTTCCTTAAACAATGAAAAAAGTAAAATCTATTAAAAATAAATTTTAGCCCTGGCTGGTGTAGCTCAGTGGATTGAGTGCGGGCCTGTGAACCAAAGGATTGCGGTTCGATTACCAGTCAGGGCACATGCCTGGGTTGCAGGCCAGTTCCCGGCAAGGGACGCACCGGAGGCAACCATACATGGATGTTTCTCTCCCTCTTTCCCTTTCTCCTTCTCTTCCCCTCTAAAGATAATATAAATGAAATGTTTTTTAAAAAAAGAGAGAATAGCAATCACAATCTGATTATCACTTTAAAAATAAATAAATAAATAAATAAATAAATAAATTTTAACCCACGAGGTTAAAAAAATGGAACCGCTATCATTTTCTATGTAAAAGTCAAACGAACCTTTTGGCCAAGCCACTAATACGTGTCCCAGGTGTGCATCTCTGCTGCCATCTCGTGGAAATTTGGGGGAAGAACATCTTAGTACAGGTCAGCAGGCAAAGTGGTTGATTATAGTGGAATATCAGTAACTGTTGATTTTTTTAAAGACTGTTTTAAGGTGTAAATCTCAGGTCCCAATGTCAGTGATCAGTTCCTTGGAACCACCTTTTATGAAAACATTATCTGGACCAGACACCAGATTTGGGAGTGCACTATTGGTGTTTTTCTTTGATTATATCTTTAAATTATTCTTTGTATATATAAAAGATATTTATTTCTGCATGTTATTTACTACACAATTTACTAAGTTGTATTATTTGTGATAACTGTAGGTTGATATTTATGAGTTGTCAAGGTAAAGAAGATATGCAATAATAAAATTACATTAGTTTAGCTGTATAAAACATGAAAAATAGAGCTTGGAATAAAACATGAACATATGAAGAGTTAAAAATGTGTTAGGCAGACTACCAGCCAAGATGGAGGCATAGGTGGACACACTGTGCCTCCTCTCACAACCAAAATTAAGTACAACAAAAATTTAGAACACACAAGAAAACAGAACAAATAGAAAATTGAATTGTACGGGAAGTTCGATAACAATTCACCCAGATGGGTAAGAGGGGTGGAGTTGGCAGCTGGCGGAGAGAGATTGTGGCTGGAAAAAGCACTGGCTAGTGGTCCCAGATGCACAGGCAGCGGTTGGCACACCCCAGGCGCACAGGTGGCGGTTACTGGGTGCGGGGAGGCAATGAACAGACCCAGCAAAGCGCACAAGGAGGCTGACCATGGTCACACATTCGCACACATTCGCATGCACATTCTAGGCGAAAACAGGCAGCGAGACAGACTACGCGCAACCCAGGGCCCCAGTGCTGGGAAATAAAGCCTAAAAGCACTGATTGAAAACACTTGTGGGGGTTGAGGTGTCAGGAGATATTCCCAGCCTCACAGGAGAGTTTGTGGGAGAGACCCACAGGGTCCTAGAATGTACACAAGCCCACCCACCTGGGAATCAGCACCAGAAGGGCCCACTTTGCTTGGGGAAAGCAGCAGAAGGGACTGGAATCATAGCACAGAGCAAGTGCCACCGTTCCCTCTTGGACCCCATCCCCACATATAGCATCACAACCCAGCGACTGGGCTGCCCCGCCCTGGGGAACACTTAAGGCTCTGCCCCTCACTATGTAACAGCCATGACCAGACCAAATAAAAACCCCCACAAAACCCAAAAATGGCTCAAATGGGAGAACAGATCAAAGCCCCAGAGCCAATTCATCTAAGCAACCAAGAGACAGCCAACCTATCAGATGCAGGGTTCAAAGCACTGGTGATCAGGATGCTCACAGAATTGGTTGATTTTGGTTGCAAATTAGATGAACAAATGAAGGCTACAATAAGTGAAATGAAGGCAAATGCACAGGGAACCAATAGTGATGGGAGGAAAACTGGAACTCAAATCAATGAAGTGGACCAGAAGGAAGAAAGAAACAACCAAACAGAAAAGAATGAGGAAACAGGGATTCAAAAAAATGAGGAGAGGCTTAGGAACCTCCAGGACATCTTTAAATGTCCCGACATCCGAATTATAGGGGTACCAGAAGGGGAAGAGGAAGAGCAACCAGTGGAAAACTTATTTGAACAAATAATAAAGGAGAACTTCCCCAATCTGGCAAAGGAAATAGACTTCCAGGAAGTCCAGGAAGCTCAGAGAGTCCCAAAGAAGGTGGACCAGAGGAGGAACACACCAAGGCACATCATAATTACATTACCCAAGATTAAAATGAAGGAGAGAATTTTAGAAGCAACAAGGGATAAGGGGACAGTCACCTACAAAGGAGTTCCCATCAGACTGTCAGCTGATTTCTCAAAAGAGACCTTGCAGGCAAGAAGGGGCTGGAAAGAAGTATTCCAAGTCATGAAAGTCAAGGATCTACATCCTAGATTGCTCTATCCAGTGAAGCTGTCATTTATAATGGAAGGGAAAATAAAGCGCTTCTCAGATAAGGTCAAGTTAAAGGAGTTCATCATCACCAAGCCCTTATTATATGAATTGTTAAAGGGAAGTATCTAAGAAAAAGAAGATAAAGAATATGACAGTAAAATGACAGCAAACTCAGATATTAACAACCACATCTAAAACAAAAGCAAACTAAGCAAACAATTAGAACAGGAACAGAAACACAGAAATGGAGATCACATGGAGGGTTAACAACAGAGGAGTGGGAGGAGGAGAGGGGGGAAAAGGTACAGAGAACAAGTAGCATAGACAGTAGGTAGAAAATAGACAGGGGGAGGGCAAGAATAGTGTGGAAAAAGTAGAAGCTAAAGAACTTATGACATATGGACATGAACTAAAGTGGGGGAATGTGGGTGGGAGGGGGTGTGCTGGGTGGAGGGGAATGATGGGGGAGAAATGGGACAACTGTAATAGCATAATCAATAAAATATATTTTAAAATGTGTTTGTTATAAGTTGATTAATAATTAAATAAAATGGTAACATGATTCTTAGCATTGCAAATGAGTTCAGAACCTGGAGCAGTGATGTTTTAGAAATCAGAAGTATTTTGTAAGTAAAATTTTGCCCCTTGTAGGTTATTTGAGGAACTCACAGTACGGCAAAGGTTGACATTTTCAAAGAGGAGAACATTTGGTGGTGAATTTTGGAATCTAAAAGCATAAGATTATAGATTCTATGTAATTTTAAGAAGCAATTATTGAAGAGTGATTTATAGGCAATGAAAAGAGACAGTGACCCTCAGTGGTGTGGTTTATCACAGTGTGGTTCAGTCTCTTAAGGTGTCATATCTTCCTTGGCTTCTGAGCTTTGGAAGGTATCTTCTTAGTCAAATACATTCCTCCCCAGTCTTTGCAAGATGGCTGGCATTTTTATTTATTTTCTTGTTCTTTAGCTCTCAACCTCCAGGCTGCCTGTCCTGGGAGAGGCCTGATTTCAGATCTAGGGTGCAAAGTCACATGCTGTTTGTATTCCAATTGACTCTTCATCCTGCTTCATATAGAGTAGGGTTTCTCATTGCTATGGATAATATTTTCTCCTGGGGGATTTTTCTCCACGTTGCAGGTGCTTATTAGCAATCCCTAACTCTGTTCAGTGCATGCCAGTAACTCCCACCTTAACCCCACCGTAAGGAGAATCTGAAAGGTCTCCATACAATGTGCCAAATGTCCCCTTGGGAGAAAAGTCAACCTGAGGTTGAAAACCACTGATCTTGAAGCTGCGATCACCTTTGGAACCTGAGTAATCTGTCCTTGGTGAGAAGTGTTTTCACTATCATTCCATGCAAATTATTTTCTAACTCCAATTGTGATATATTTTTCTGTGGTTATTTAGAAGTGTATTCATAATTTGTAAATATAAGTACTTTCTAGTTATGTTGTTACTGACTTCTTGATTAATGGCAGTGAGAGCAAGAAATAGATATATGTACACATATACATATATAGGTGTGTGTATATATATATATACATATATAAATATAAATTTCAGTCCTTTAAAGTTTATTGGAACTTGCTTTATATCACAATATGGTCAGTTTTTAAAAAAATTCCCAGGGTGCTTGGAAAGCATCTGTAATTTGAAGTTTTGGGGTGTAGTGAAGTACTTATGCACATTGAATGCCATTTGCTTCTCATGTTATTTTAAAAATATTTTTACTATTTTTTTGTGGGCTTTATTGGTTCTGAAACTGAACCTGAATGATAGAAATTGGTTAAATCTCCTATTATGATTATTAATTTGTGTAGTTTTCCATGTAGCTCAGTTCTATATAATTTTGAATTTATGTTATTAAGTAAATAAAAATTTGGAACTAACTAGTAAATCGAACTTACTGATATGAAGTACTCATCTTTGTAGTAGTGGTTTTATTTTTTGCCTTCAAGTCTACTATGTGTTATATAATTTTCATTTGGTTAATGCTCATATAGTATATTTTCCCCATTCTTTCACTTTAGATCTCTTGGTATGTTTTAGATGGCTCTCAGTGTTTTATGTTAGTTGTGAGTGGCTACTGAAATCAATGAAAGAATTGATTTTGGTGGAGGATGTAATGTAGGGGGCTAATATTTTTCCCATTCAGTTGTTCCAATACCTTTTATTACATCTCAAATATTTCCCCGCAGATCTAAGGAGATATCTTGATCATAGAAAATGACCACGGCACCTCACATTATTGCTCTTGTTCATGCTCTTCTGTGTGTGGGGTTTCTGACTCTCTCCTGTGAGTGAGGTTCTCCTGGCTGTGTATGCCTGACATTTGCCCATTTTCATTTGCTAATATGTGTTATAATTGTTGGATTATTAGACCAGCCCAAAGATTCTTGAGGTTACAAGAAAGGTTGTTTCCCCACCACATGAGCAGGCAGTCAGGTATTTAATATGAGGTGAATTTGGGGAGTACATGTTCATCACCGTTTACTTAAGTAAGATTTAACAATTTAAGTAAAGTAACTGATTCTCAAAGCTGAATGATTATGTCAGTGAAATATGGAACAATGTACTAATGTAGCTTGTGGATATAAAACTTCTATGCAAAGTTTGAGAGGTGGTCATGAAGAGGGCCAGGATTTTGCATGTGGCATGGTGATGTTAAACTGGTTGTTAAGAAAGGAAAGACTGATTCAGGACTTCTGGCCAAGATGGAGGTATAGGTAGACACACTGCCTCCTCACACAACTGAAAGAAGGATAATGACAATTTAAAAACAAAAAATAACCAGAACTGACAGAAAAATCAAATTGTATGGAAGTCTGACAACCAAGGAGTTAAGGAAGAAACATTCACCCAGACTGGTAGGAGGGGTGGAGACAGGCAACCAGGTGGAGAAAACTCACGGCAAGGCAGCTGCTGGCGGATCAAGTGGGCAAAGTGGTGGCTGGCAAAGTGGTGAGGGTGCGAAAGGCTGCAGATGGCCTGCAAGGCCATGGCTGGTGGATCGGGCTGTCCCACATTCACGTGTGGACGTGCAGATAAACCAGAAGGAACACCTGGGGAGCAAGACAGACCTTGCAACCCGGGGTGCCAGCATGGGGAAATGAAGCCTCAAACCTCTGACTGAAAACACCTGTGGGGGTTGCGGTGGTAGCAGGAGAAACTCCCAGCCTCACAGGAGAGTTCATTGGAGAGACCACAGGGTCCTAGAATGTACACAAGCCCACTCACCTGGGAATCAGCACCAGAAGGGCCCACTTTGCTTGTGGGAAGCAGCGGAAGTGACTGAAAGCCATTGTTCCCTCTCAGACCCCTCCCCCACATACTGTGTCACAACCCAGCGATGAGGGTTGCCCTACCTTGGTGAACAGCTAAGGCTCCGCCCCTCACTACGTAGCAGGTGCACCGAGACAAAAAAAAAAAAAAAGAAAAAAAAAAAGGCCCAAACAAAAGAACAGATCAAAGCTCCAGAAAAAATACAACTAAGTGACGAAGAGACAGCCAACCTATCAGATGCACAGTTCAAAACACTTGTAATCAGGATGCTCACAGAATTGGTTGAATTTGGTCGCAAATTAGATGAAAAAATGAAGGCAATGCTAAATGAAATAGAGGAAAATGTACAGGGAACCAGTAGTGATGGGAAGGAAACTGGGACTCTAATAAACACTGCGGACCAGAAGGAAGAAAGAAACATTCAACCAGAAAGGAATGAAGAAACAATTCAGGAAAATGAGGAGGCTTAGGAACCTCCAGGATTTTTAAACATTCCAACATCCAAATTATAGGGGTGCCAGAAGGAGAAGAGGAAGAGTGAGAAATTGAAAACTTATTTGAACAAATAATGAAGGAGAACTTCCCCAATCTGGCAAAGGAAATAGAATTCCAGGAAACCCAGGAAGCTCAGAGAGTCCCAAAGAAGGTGGACCCAAGGAAGCACACACCAAGGCACATCATAATTACATTACCCAAGATTAAAAATAAGGAGAGAATCTTAGAAGCAGCAAGAGAAAAGAAGACAGTTACCTACAAAGGAGTTCCCATCAGACTATCAGCTGATTTCTCAAAAGAAAACTTACAAACAAGAAGGGGCTGGAAAGAAGTATTCCAAGTCATGAAAGGCAAGGACCTACATCCAAGATGACTCTATCCAGCAAAGCTTTCATTTAGAATGGAAGGGCAGATAAAGTGCTTCTCAGATAAGGTCAAATTAAAGGAGTTCATCATTGCCACGCCCTTATTATATGGAATGTTAAAGAGATTTATCTAAGAAAAAGAAGATAAAAAATATGAACAGTAAAATGTCAGCAAACTCAGTTATTAACAACCACACCTAAAACAAAAACAAAAGCAAACAACAAGAACAGGAACAGAATCACAGAAATGGAGATCACATGGAAGGTTATCAACAGGGGAGTGGGAGGAGGAGAGAGGGGGAAAAGGTACAGAGAATAAGTAGCATAAATGGTAGATAGAAAATAGGGGAAGGGTAAGAATAGTATGGGAAATGTACAAGCCAAAGAACTTGAATGCATGACACATGGACATGAACTAAATGGGGGAATGTGAGTGGGAGGGGGTGTGCAGGGCGGAGGGGAATAAGGGGGGAGGGGAATGGGACAACTGTAATAGCATAATCAATAAAATATATTAAAAATAAAAAAAGAAAGGGAAGACTGAGAAATTACTTAAGATTGTCATGTCATTTCTTTCTAAGAGGTTTAGTTGCCACTGTTCAGTTTAGGAAGAGAGCTTCAGCACAATCACCTCAGCTTCAGATAGTAAGACTCTTAGCAAGAGCTTATTGACCCTCTTACTGTACTCCTTGCGTCTTAAAGTTGTGGGAGGTGTCCAACAGAAATGAACCTGGCAGTTATGCTGCATTTTTTCCTAAATTACCTGCATGTCCCCCATTTCACCTTTGAAATCTAAGACTCTGTTCTTCCATTTTCCAAAATACCCTCTATACCCAATATTACCTCATTGTGTTTGGTATTCATATGAATATGAATTCCCCTTGCCCATGTATTAGATGTTGAATACCTCTGTAACCGGAATAGACCCTGGCGTTCGGCTGCCTGTCACTACCAAATCCAATAAGCAATGATAGTGATTGAATCTTTTATGAGCGCTTTATTTAGATGGCCGGCGATCTGAGAAGATGGCGGGTTCGTACCCTAACAAACCATCTTCCCTTCTCTTTCCTGGCCAGAATTTTTATAAGGGAGGTGGGGAAGACCAACAAGGTGAGGTGAAGGCTTTGAAATTCAGGGAGGATTAGGCTGCAGTTCCCAAGGGGAGGTGGGGCGGGGAGAGTCTGTCTCCTTGCTGATATAAAGGCCTGGATGACTCCAACCCATCCCCAGGAGGTAATCTCCAGCCAGAGCCCCAGGAGGCCGGCTGTTTCCCAGGAGCCAGGATAGGCCTTATCTGCAGTTTCTGAAACAAAAGCTTTAATGTACACATTACTTGCTAGGCTTAATAACTTTTTCCTTAAGATAAAATTTTCCAGGTCTTGAGTCCCCTATCATTCCTCACCCTTAATATTAAACTATGTCATTTCTATGAGATCAGCTTCATGTGGAAGTATTCATTTTGTTGTTGTGCGTGGTGCTTAGCATTGGACTGTCTGGTGGGGGCTTTAGGAAAATACCTAACTGCAGACCTACATAAGGAGGCGCAATGTAGATAACAGCAAGCTATGATCCTGAAGAAAATGACAGGGACAAAAACAATAGATGTCTCTCACAGACCAAGTATACTAGGCAGCCAGAAGTTTAGTTTAGAGAAGTCAATACTAAAGAATCTTTTTCTCTGTTTTACATTAGACATTATATTATTTACTTGCTTTACTTTTTGTTCTATAAGCTGTGAACTATCAGTTAGGTTAAAACAGCAGAGTCCTTTAAATTCCTCATATCCATGATTATGACTTAAAAGAAGGTGGTCTGTGGCTGCACAATTTCCCAGTAGTGCTTATCTGACTTGTCCTAGTTCTTGACTAATGGCACCGATGGCTTGCAAAGTGGCATTCAAAGCTTTTGCCACAGTGCAGGCTAATCTGCTTATTTTTACATTAAATAAGTGACCATGGTTGGCATTACCAATACAGTTAAAGACATGTATTCAGCCGGGTTACAAAGGTGTAAGTCACTGATGCTATCAGGTGTAAGGGAGAGATCCCGTTGAACCCGTGTCAAGTGGGGCTTCTGAGGCATAAACACCATCAGTCTTCCCGGAGAGCAGGGACCCCCAGAGCTGTTTGCGGGAACATAAGAATAGACAGTCACTCCGCATATCAGGAGCCATCCTGTTGGCAGCTTAACATGAGCATAAGCATAAGATACATCAGTGGTGGGGGTGCAATTCATTTTCACACCTGGTGAGAACACAAGACAGTTTTTAGTACAATTGACAAAACTTACACACTCTCTAGCTGGGGCTACGTTAGCGACTTTCAATGAAAACATTTCCTTTATATGTCCTTTATAGTTACCACTGTTCCCCAATTACAAATGTCAGAATAGGTAATTTTCTCTTCAATATGATCGAACATAGTATAACTTCTAAGGCTTTCCAAAGGGGCACAGACACCTAGGAGACATGAAGTGAAAGTTTGCTCAACATAAATTATTTCTGCAAAGCAAAAGTCAGAAATGTTCAGAATAATTTTTTGCTAAATATACCCAAATATTTTCATCTTGTTTGAATGGAATAAGCTGTCCATAACAAGGGGTTAAACAAGAGGTAAAGAAAAGAACATAAGTCATTGTTTTTCAAAGATGACACTCAGATCTTCCTCCAGTGCTTTCTTTATTCTGGTGTGATGAGTCTAAGGTTTTATTTTTTGCCAGTTTCACCATGGTGGGGGTGGTGAGGGGTATGTCCTAAGGTTCAGTCCACTTTCCTTCTAGTTGGTTTCTGAAGATGCTGTCACCCAAATCTCGAGTAGCATTTTGTCTGCAGGCTCAGAGGAATGCCGAAAACCTGTGGGAGAACAGCCTCTGATACAGGCAAGCTCATTCATCACAGCTAAGGTCTGACTTAAATGTTGTACATATTTTTTTTACCTTCAGTTTTTTATCTTTACACATATCTCTTACCCCAATTGTGACCTGAAATGGCTACCTGTACACAATTTTATAGGGACTCAGTTGAATCCCACTTCAAGGAGCCACCCTTATCCTGAACAGGGCAATAGGTAAAGTTTGATCTCAATGAAGATGAGTTTCTTGACACAGTTTGTCTATATTTTTCTTCAAGGTATGGTTCATCTCTACTTTCCCAGAAGCCTGCGGTCTTCATGCCGTGTGGAGTCTCCACTTAATTTCTAAGATTTTACTAACCCTCTGTGTGATTTCTGAAACAAAAGCAGGTCCGTTATCATTCTGAATGCTGCCAGGGAGACCAAAGCGAGGGATTATTTCCTTCAATACTGCTTTTAGTACTTCTGAAGATTTCTCTGTTCTAGTGGGATAGGCTTCTACCCATCCTGAAAAGGTGTCCACAAAGGTTAACAAATATTTCCACCCTCGGAGCTCTGGCATCTGGGTAAAGTCTATTTGCCAGTCCTCAAATGGGCACTGTCCTTGATATTGCTTTCCTTCTTTCTTTGATGGGGTTGTTCTTTTAGCACATAACACATCTAGCAATTACTTTTCTTATGGCTTTAACATTCTAGGACCTGTGAGCCACAGTTTGACGTAGGTGGTTAATGAGTCTCTTCCACAGTGTGTGGCCTCGTGCAAATGCTTCATGACTGGCTCTACTAAATGTTCAGGAAAACAGTATAGCTCCTTTCTTATGCTTTTTCTATTAGCTATCAGGACCTTCTTCATTAAAACCTCCTCTCTTAGCTTTCTCTAAGTTGGCAGTCAAATATTCAGGGTCAAATTTTGACAAGTCCAGAACAGGTACCAAAGGCATTACAAATATTGTTTTAGCAGCCTCTTTTGCTGCCTGTTCAGCCAGACTGCTTTCTCTAGCCACTCTAGTGTCTTCTTTCTGATGCCCCGGGGAGTGCATAACTGCCACCTGTAAAGGTACCTGAACAGCCTCTAATAATTTTAAAATTTCTGCTGTATGCTTAATCTCCTTTTTATTTGGAGGTTAACAGTTCTTTGTCTTCCCAGATGAAACCATGTGCATGCAGAATCAGGAAAGCTTACCTTGAGTTGATACACACATTCACTCTTTTTCCGTGCAACAATCCCAGTGCCCTCGTCAGTGCAGTCAGTTCAGCTTTCTGAGCAGAGGTTCCTGGCAGCAAGGCCTTGACTTCCACTACTCCCTCAAGAGTCACAACTGCATATCCAGCCTTTCTGCTTCCTTTGTCCATATAACTGCTTCCATCTGTATAGAGAGTCCAGTCTGCTTCTTCTAAAGGATGGTCCTGTAAATCAATCCTGCTAGAATACACTTCATCAGTTATTTCAGCACAGCCATGTATTAGCACAGCCGAGTCAAGGTCTGGGAGAAGAGAGGCAGGATTTACCTTACTTGCAGTTTTGAGAGAGATGTTGTGATTGTCGAGGAGAAAGGGCTTGATACCTGCCCATTCTTCCAGCAGTCAGCCACATATTTCTCTTTTGCTCCAGCAGGCTCATCACTTGCTGGGACACATAACTGGCATAGGCTGTCCCATGGCAAACTTTTGCAGCTTCCTCCAAGAGCTCGCAGGTGGCTGCCACTGTCAAGCAGGCTGGCCACCCCTGGACAGTGTGATTTAATTTCCTTGACAATTATGTGATGGACTGCAAATGTCACTAAGCATTTGGGTGAGGAATCCTAGGGCAGATGCCCTGTCTCTCACACACTATCATTGAAAGGGCTTCAGTAGGTTTGAAAGCCCCAAGGCTGTTGCAGAAACCAGGTGCACTTCCAGGGCCTCAAAAGCCTGAGTGCCTGACGCCTTTGTCATTCTAAAGGGCTATATTCCGGTCCCTCCAGAGCCTCATACAGGGGATTAGCAGTGAGCCCAAAGTTTGGAATTCAAATGCAGCAGTCTCTCACCATCCCCAGGAATCTCTTTAACTGTTTCCTGGTGTTGGGAGGGGTCCTCTGTTGACTTTTGTTGCATGGCCTGCACCAAACTCAGACTTTTCTGCTTATGGACATGTTTCCCATTCCCTCAAGGAGGCATCTCTTATAATGATCTAAAAGAGAAAGGCCATCCCCATTAGGGTCTCAGTTGGGCTCAGTTGCAGGTATTGCCCTGGGAAGGCCCAGAGCCCCATCTGGATTTTCTTGGTGTAGCCTCCCAGCCTCTTTATCTGCCTTATCCAACACCAGCCTCTGCTCCATCCCCCGTATTGAAGCAAAGAATTCAATAAGGCTCGTATGTGTGCCCAATTGAGATCATAAGTGGCAAAAACTCACGCAACCAAATCAGTCATTTTAGCAGGGTCATGTCCATAAGAAGGGCTTGAGCTTTTCCAGTCTAACAGATCTGATGTACAAAACAGAGTACATGCCCAATAATATCCAGCAGGCTGGCCCTCTGGCCTCACTCTCACTGAAAAGTCTCTGAAAAGGATATTGCCCTGCCCCGGCAGGGGCTTTTCCTCAGCCAAATCTGGTTCCTTGACCGAGTCAAGACAGCGCTGCCAGTTCAGGTGCACTTTCCCCATTTCACTCATCAGAGTGGATCCCTGGAGGCTGCGGGAACTCTGACCAGCTTGCAGCTGCCGTAATATCCAGATCTTCCTGGCCCCTCCCCTCTGGGCTTCTATCTTTCACATGTAAATTTTGTTATCTGAGCCATTAACTTATTTCCTCCTTTTTTTCTTTTTTTTTAAACTCTGAATGCATCTTTATCATGTAAACCCAAAAACTTCTAGATAAGACAATATGTCCTACTTCCCTGATTTTTGATGAAACAATTCTAGTTACAGTATAGTATGGTAATTCAAAGACCCATTCAGTGACCAGCGCTCCCCAGAATCTAGATTATACTAGGCCAAACTGTTACAGTAAGAAATCATTCTCTTTTTAGTCATTGGTTTATAAGCATACGTCAACCAATTTACCAGAACCCGCCCCAGCGGGCTGTTTTCTGGAAAGGAGGGTTCCCCCCATAACATCAGACAGACGGACGGAGTTCCAAACAGAAGGTACCCAAACAGAACAGATGACCTAAACTGTGACCCGGGATTTTAACCTGAACCAGAAAGTGCAACGATTCAATCCAGTGTGATGCACAATGAGAAGTGCTGGGAGCGAGGGGGAGGAATCCCCAAGTGAAATCACTTGGCAGCTGCTTGGGATTCTCTGACTCCAAACCCCCAGGGCCTCTCAGTCAGGCAGCCAATGGGACTCCCTGCCAAATACCCAGACTTACCAGAGAATCCCAAAGTCTATCCTGGCAGAGTCGCCAAAATATGTAACCGGAGAAGACCCCGGCGTTCGGGCTGCCTGTCACTACCAAATCCAATAAGCAATGACAGCGGTTGAATCTTTTATGGGCGCTTTATTCAGATGGCCGGCGATCTGAGAAGATGGTGGGTTCGTACCCTAACAAACCATCTTCCCTTCTCTTTCCTGGCCAGAATTTCTAAAAGGGAGGTGGGGGAAGACAAACAAGGTGCACTGAGGGCTTTGAAATTCTGGGAGGATTAGGTGAGCGAAACTGCAGTTCCCAAGGGGAGGAGGAGAGTCTGTCTCCTCCTTGATACAAAGGCCTGGATGACTCCAACTCTCCAACTTGTCCTGTCCCCAGGAGGTAATCTCTAGCCAGCGCCCCAGGAGGCCGGCTGTTTCCCAGGAGCCAGGATGGGCCTTATCTGCAGTTTCTGAAACAAAAGCTTTAACATACACATTACTTGCTAGGCTTAATAACTTTTTCCTTAAGCTAAAATTTTCCAGGTCTTGAGTCCCCTATCACCTCTTGTTAATCAGATTATGTGATTTTGATTGTTATCCCAGCTGTTAGAACTTAGAAGTTATGACAAAAATAATTTTTTAATCCCCCACAGTGTTGGTGAACTGGCCATGTGACATTTATGGCCGGGACACTAACTTCTGGAAAGTGCAGCCTCTGAGAGATCATGGACATCTCCCTGCAAGAGTAAGCATTATTATTATTTTTTGCTCTGTCAGTCTTTTTGATCTATTTCTGCAGGGCTTGGAGTCATTTAGTAGTAGCAATTTAGTAGTGCCAGGAGTAATTTTCTTCCCTTGTACCCTTACAGTGGCATGAAAAACTATTTCTGAGGCCAGCTGCTTGGACGTAAGAGTCAGGGATGTTCTTTATCGGCTCCTGGCTCTGTTTACATTGTGAGGACTCGGTTCCACTCCTGCATCTGACAACTAGGTTCCATTGTCCTGCTCCAGGTCTGGAGTCTGGCTGTGGGGTTCTGGTTACAGATCTGGGTTCTGTCTCCTGGGTCTGTGGCCTGGAGTTGAATCTGTGTCTGTGTGTCTGGGATCTGGAGTCTCTTTGGGTGTGGCTTAGTGTCCTGGGTTGGTGTGTGGGGTCCATGTGCAGCTCCAGCTGTTGACTGTAATGTGTGGAATATGGTGTCCAGTGTTTGCCATCAATCTCTGGTGTCTGGGGTCTGGCATTCAGGGTCCATGGTCTGGCCTGGGTCGTGGGGACAGTTTTGGGACTGGGGCAAGGGTCTGGGGTTCAGTTTTTGGGTCTGGGTCCTCTCTGGGGCCCAGGTTCTGGACTCCAGGGCCTGTGTCCGGTCCTGAGTCTGTCTGTGGCATCTGGTGTCTGTGAAGTGATGGTCGTTGGCTCCAATTCAATGGCAGCAGAAGTTCCAGAGCTGGGGTGTGGGGAAGAAGGAAACTGTATTTAGTGCAAATAGCTCAGTTTTGGTACTAATGGCTTTGAGTGCAGTGTGGCTGTTAGGAAGCTCAGTGTCGTTACAGGTGAATCATGAAACAGCACTGCTGTGGGTCAGCCCAATGCTGCTGCTGCTTAGTTGTGAAGCGTCTTGGCTGTGAGGGGGCCCTGGAGTGTGGCAGTCCTGGGGCAAGGTCCGCCTCAGGCTGTGCTGCTCAACCACTGCTCTGCTCATTCTGGTCTGGTCCTGTCATTTCCTCTCTGCTCTGCATCTTTTGCACACAAAGAAGCGAAGTTTGGAAAAGGGGCCCCTCTGAGCTAGGAGACTGGGCTGGGTGAGCAGAGAAAAGGCTTCTGGTGTTGTTTCTGCAACAGTCTAGGTTATTATTGTTCTTAAATTATGTCGTGTTTTCCTCTCGTACTGTTTTATTACCCAAACTGAGAATGCTTCTTTTTGTGGCAATGTACTTGAATTATACAGAAAAATAAAAATTAATTCAAAATCCCACCCAAACAGGTAAAATAGCTGCTATTGTTTTAAGTATACACCCTTCCAGGCATCTCTCCTTGCCTATTTCCATTCTACTTTCTCTGGATTTAATTTATTTTTCTGGGTGTGTAATATGGACGCAAAACATCTGAATTTTCAACTGTTTCCCTTTAATGTGTGGATTTATCACTGCATTTTCCCATAGGTTTTTAATGTATTTTAATATTATTCAGTTGAAATGATTTTTTAACTCCAATTGTGATTCATTTTGAGGGTTACTTAGAAGTGTATTTCATAACTTTTAGTGTAAGAACTTTCTAGTTACTTTTTGCAACTAATTTCTAGATTATCTATAATGAGAGCAAGAAACACTTCATATAATTTCAATCCTTTGAACTTTTTTGAAACTTGCTTCATTTCCTTATGGTCAATGTAAAAAATGTTCCATGTATGTATCTCTACTGTCATCTTGTGGTCATTTTGGGAATAACACCTTAGGGCAGGTCCTCAGGAACAGTTTTGCATAGTCGGTTATCTATGAATGTTGAATCCAGTTTGCTGCTCATGGTGTTTCTTACATCCTTACTGTATTTTTTGAGGTGGTCTCTTGTTTCTGAAGGAGGAATGCTGTATTCCTGATGAGAGAGGTTTGTTAAATCTATTATGATTCTGAATTTTTGTTTGTGTCTCTGTTCTATGTAATTTAAGTTTATGACATTGTTTATCAACTTGGATCTTCCTGGTAAATGAAACTCATTGATATGAAGTGCTCTTCATCTCTAGTCATGCTTTTTACCTTGAAGTCCACTGCATGTTATTATGTAATTTTCATGTGGTTTATGTTTGCATAGGACAGGGTGGGGCAAAAGTAGGTTCAGAGTTGTGAATAAAAGTTTATTGTTGTGTTATTATTTAATAATCATGACATTATTTTCCATGTGAACAACTGTAAAGCTTCTTCTGCACCATCCTGTATATCTTTCCCCATTCTTTCACTTTTGATGTTTTTTCACCCCATGTTTTAGGTAATTCACATTTTCTCCCAGTTTGTATCTTTTCTTTTTATTGTCTGAACAAGTTCTTTTTCAGAGTTGTCTTTAACTTTATAAAGTATATATTATTAATGTATTTCTTCATTACACTGCATGTCCACAAGCATACCTGATTCCTGACTGGTTTTGTTTACATGGACCGCTCAAAATCAAACCTACAGATGAGGGGTGGGGCCTGTCTAAGGTCAGAGGTGGGACTGGGCTGGAGGTGAGAGGGGGCCACAGATGTGGGTGGGGCTGGGTGGGAGGCACATTTAGGCTGACAGGCGTGAGGGGTGGGCCTTTCTGATGGAGAGATGAACAACTAGGCGGACTGGAGGTTAGGTGCTACTGGCTGCTGGTCTCTGTGGTCACGAGTTGATGCTCACAGCCTAATGGGATGCGAGCAACACAGTCCAGGGGCAGGAGGTGAGCTGTGGGGGCTATGAGGTGAGGGAGTTGGGGAGCAGATACAGCCACCCTGTGGGGAGCAGAAAAGGGGGGCCATACTGTTTCTGGGGTACATGTCTTGGGTCCCAATTTAGCTGACCACTTCCTGTGAGACCACTTTTCTGTATTTATCTACATTATATTTCAGTTATAGATAACTTTGGTAAATGGATATACAATGATACTCATTTTTTAACCCCAGAACAAGATGATATTTTTCATTTGTTAAAGTTTCAGTTATTGCATAGCAATTTCGAATTTTGTTTGTACAGATCCGTGTACATTGTTGTTAAGTTTATTCCCAGGTTTTTTTTTTTTTTACTTGTTTTGTTGTTATGGAGCCTTTAAAAAAATTACATATTTAATTTACTATTTCTACATATTTATTTCTGCATGTTAATTTCCCATCACTGCATTAAATTCTATTTGTGATACTTTTCAGTTGATTCTCATGAGTTACAAAGGTAAACATGCTCTTGTGCAAATTGTTGCTCCCCACAATCATTACATGGTTGTAGCAGTATGTGACCTAGAAATAGTTAAAGCTTGAAAGAAAACAGGAAGAAGTGAAGTAATGTGAGGAGTTAGAAAAATTATCTGTTAGTCATGAATATTTTAATGACTAAATAAAATAGTAACATACTTCTCAGCATTTTAAATGAGTTTAGGGCCTGGAAGCATGGTGTTCTCAAAATCATAAGTATTTTGTGACAAGAAATGTGCCCCGGGTAGGTAATCTGAGGAACACAGAATGTAGCAAATGTCCACATTTTCAAAGAGGAAAACTTGAGATGGTGAAATCTGGAATCTAACAGCAAGACTCTTTGCTCTAAGTGACATTATGAATCAGTTATTAAAGTGATGTATGAGCAATGGAAAGAAGCAGGGATCCTCAGATGACTGCTGTGTTTAATCACAGTGTGGTCTGGTCTCCTAAATGGACAGATCTTCCTTTGCCTCCTGACCTATTGCCTAGGACACTTCTCCCTGAGATTTGCAAGATGGCTGGCATTTTTGTTCTTTAAGTTTCAGCTTCAGGCTTCTTGTTCCGAGAAAGGCAGCCTTTCAGATCTAGGATGCAAAGGGACATGCATGCTGTTTGTATTCTAATGGAGTCTTCATGATACAGAGCAGGGTTTCTCATTCTCAGTACTATGGACCTTTTAGGCCAGAGAATTCATTCTCCTGGGGGATTGCCCTCTGCATTGTAGGTGCTTAGTAGCATCTGATACCTCTTCACTGCCAACACCCTCGCTTCCCTTCCCCTCAGGACAATCTGAAATGGCTCAGGACGTTGCCTAAAGTCCCCTTGGGGGCAAAAAACACCTTTTGTTGAGAAACAGTTTGAAGCTGTTATCATTTTTGAAACCAGAAAGATCTTGGTCTGGTATGTATTATTTTTATTATTTTGCTATGCAAATTATTTTCCACTCTGTGATTTATTTTGGAAAGGTATTTAGAAGTGTATTTTAAAACATCTAAATATAGGGACTTTCTAGTTACCTTGTGACTGGTTTCCAGATTAATGGCAGAGAGCAATAAACATAGTTTGTGAGACATTTGTTGAAACCAGCTTTAGGGCTAAATATAGTAATGTTTTAAAAACTTCCAAGTGTGCTTGAAAAGCATTTTTAGTTTACTTTGTTGCTGCTTATATAAATAATAAGAAAACATTTATTCAAAATTCTACCTAAAGAGTTAAAAAGAACTGCTATCATTTTATGTATATATACTTGCAGAAATGTCAACGTGAACATTTATGTCTACTTTCTCTGGATTTCATTTACTATTTTAGGTTATAAGTATGGGCACAAAACTTGTATATTTACAACTTTTATTTTTGGTACTGTGCATTTAAGGGTGAAGATGTTTTTCATAAGTTTTGGTATGTAGTATATTTATCCCCATTCAGTTTATTTTGTAATTCAAATTGTTTTATTTTTGAGGTTATGTAGAAGTGTATTACATAATTACCAAATAGAAGGACTTTCCAGTCACCCATTTTTAGTGAATTATAGCTTAAGTGCAATAGGAGCACTTAGGGAAACATATTGTATATAATTTCAATGCTCTGATGCTTGTTGAAATTGGCTTTTTATTGGCTTGGCCAAAAGACAAAAACTTTTGGGAAGATGGAATTACGAAGATGCCTGAAAGATTGAAGAAAGCAGTGGGACAAAATGGTGAATACGTTGTTCAATGAAATTACTGCTGAAAACGAAAAACGTCTCTTTCATTGTTTTTACCTAAAAATCGAATGAACCTTTTGGCCAAGCAGATAGTACAGTGTTCCAAGTGTGCATCTCTGCTGCCATCTTGTGGTCCTTTTGGGAATAACATGTTAGTGGCAGGTCAGCAGGAAAAGTGGTTGAGTGTAGAAGAATATAAATTAATGTTGATTGCAATATTATTTATATGTGTATTTAGCAACTTTTAAATATCAGGACTTACTAGTTACCTTTTGTTCCTGATTTCTATATTAACAGCAATGACAGAAAGAAACATACTGTATATAATTTCAGTCCTTTGAAATTTGTTAAAACTTGCCTGAACACAGGATGGTCTCTTTGAAAAATGTCCCAAGTGTGGCCCTCTGCTGCCATGTCATGTGTCACCTGGGAATAACAGCTTCGTGCAGGCCATCAGGAAAAGACATTGAGTATAGTGAATTATCTATTCTCTGTGCACTGCACTGGACAGAGACGCTCAGTCCTTTGACCCCCCTGTAGGTGATGCAAGGCCCTCCTGGCAGCTGGTCACTCTCTCAGGCTGTGGCTGCTGCTGTTGCCACAAGATTTAACAATTTTAGCAAAGCAACCTATTCTCAATGGAATGATTACGTTAATGAAATTTGGAAGAGTTTATTAGTTGAGTTGTATCCTATAGTTTGTAGGATTGCCTACCTACAATGAACATTCCATGAAGGCTGCACTTTTCATACATTTCCTGTCTATCACCCATTTTACCGCTGTAAGACCCTGTTTCCCTGTACTCCCAAAGGTCCTATATACCTGATATCACCTCATTGTCCAGTATTCATTTGTACCTATCCATGTATTAAATGTTGAATATCTTGTAGTGATCTGATAATGTTATTGTAATTATTATCCCACAGGTGTTAGCGCTGACAAGGTTTGTGGAACATAATCCCTTTTTAATTCCCCACAGTTTTGAAAAGCTGGCGGGTGGAGTGAATGGTGAGACAGCACTAACTCCTGTTCCTGTTGCAGCTGAGAGATAATGGACGTCTGCCTTCCAAGGTCAGCATCCTTTTTGTTCACTCTGTCTTTTGGCCTATTGCTTCTGGGTTTGGTAAAACTTTGAAGTTTGCACTTGGTGAGACAAGAGTTTTACCTTATTGAATCACAGGTTTGTTTATAGTGTAAAGATCTGGTTCAGCTCCTGCCTCTGGCCTCTGGCAATGGGGGCCCGGTGTCTGGCCCCAGCTCCAAATTCTGGCCATGGCATCCTGGTTGTAGATCTGCATCCTATGTCCAGAGCTTGTGCTTCAGAGTCAAAATGGATTTGGTTGTGTGTCTGCAGTCTTGCACCTCTTAGGATGTGGCTTTGTGTCCTGGGTTTTCATTCGAGGTCCATGTGCAGATGAAGATTTACGTTTTGGCATATGGAATCTGGCATTATAAGAGTCCGATGTCAGTCCCTGGCATCTCGTGTTTGGCCTTCCGACTGCATGGTCTGGCTCAGGTATGGGCCCACAGCTTTGGGTCTGCAGCTTTGGGCCTGGAGTCCTGGTATTGGTTTGGGTCCACTCCAGGGTCCAGGTTTCAGAGTCAAAGGTCTGTGTCCAGGATCCTGAGTTTGCCTCTGGTGTCTGTCAACAAATGATCATTGTGTTAAATTCATTGCCAATATGAATCCCCAAGTGTATGGAGTTGAAGCAGATTAGTAAAAAAAAGTAGGAAGATTCCTTGGCAAGTAAAATGGGAAAAGTGGGTTTGATGGCTAAATAAGGACAGTGATGTACAGCCCAGTAATAAGTCTGAGGATCTTATCGTCCCTAACCAAGGAAATGTGAGAGCAAATGGTTTACGGATTAGGATGTGGCTTTGTGTCCCGGGTTTTCATTCAAGGTCCATGTGCAGATGAAGATTTACGTTTTGGTGTATGGCAATTTTGAGTCTTTTGGTTCCATATAAACTTTAGAATCATTCATTCTGGTTCTGAGAAGACTGAAATTGGTATTTTGATATAAATTGCATGAAACCTGTAAATTGCTTTGGAAAGTATGGTCATTTTTAATAATTTAACCTTTCTTATTTATTGGCATGATTTTTTCTGTGTCCTTTTCAAACTTTTCACTGTCTTATAAGAATTATTCTAGAGTACTTTTACATATTTAATTCCATTGGTTTCCAAAACATTTGATTTTTTTTAAGCAGCTGGAAATGGAATTATTTCCTCTTTTTCTTTCTCAGATGTTGTGGCCTGTTCTGCCCAGTCTAGGCTGAGTAAGAGCCCAGGAGACCCATTTCATCTGGGTCTGTTCTGTCATGAGGACCTGAGCCACTAAGGAGACAAAGCTTATCTCCCTGGCAGGAGACCCGCTTCTGCCTCATCCATCTCTGGCCCCCAATGCTTGATAGGTTAGCCAATGATGGGTAAGACCCCTCAAGGGAGGGGCAACCCAAGCCAGGCATGATCACTTGGGAGGCCCTCATAGAAGGACCTGGGGGGGGGCTGCAGCGAAGAGGGGGTGATGGACCCTCACCCCCACCCCCCCACCTCTTCTCACATATCCTGAGTCCCCATTTCCGTCTGGGAGATGTCTCCCTTATCTCTTGCTTCCTGGCTCTAATCCGTTTAAGCCTGAAACTATGACAGAGGGCGGTGCAGCCCTGTGCTGGCCAGAGCAGTTCCCCTGGTGATTGGGCATAAGAAAGAATTTGTAAAGTCCTGTGAAACCTGCTTTGCTGAGTGCTCTCATTTAAATGATAAAGGTCCGAGGAGGAAATGAGTATGTCTCCCAAAGTTTTTGCAACCCCCTTTCCTGACAGACACTGACTCAGATGAAGCCCTCAGATTTCTTTGAAATGTTAACCATTGTTTGATCCTTGCTGCCCGACAGACATTGATTGATGAGCTTTACCTGTGTTCCTGTGTTTATTGGGTTATGAACCCAATAAAAGCCCATTGAGGAAAGGGCTCTGGCTCCTTCTCCTTTGAGAGATCGACCACCTCTCCTCCCCAAGCAGATCATGTCTTGGTAGTTTTATTTTCATCTGTGACGGATGGATGGGGCTCTGTGCACAAAGTTCCCCCACACTCAGATTTTTTGTTTAGATTTTAGTTACTAATTTTTAGATAGAGTAAAAGAGTGGAAGAGAGGAAAAATCACCAATGTGTGAGAGAAGCATGGAACACTTGCCTCCCACATCTACACTACCTGGGACCTTGCCTGCATTCTGGGCATGTGCCCTGACATTGAAGTGAATCAGTGACTTTCAATTTGTGAGATCATGCCCAGGATACTGAGTAACACTAGTTAGGGTTCTTCTTCAGATTGTTTGTTATTTGTGTATACAAATGTGACAAATTTATGCATGTTAACACAGTATTTTGATACTTTGGTAAGTTTGTTTTATTAATTCTCTCCATTTTTTTATTCTCCTGTGTTTCTCTATGCTGGTATCACCTGCAAAAAGGGATGCTTTTACTTTTCTACTTGTTGAATAAATGCAATGATTTTTTTCCTGTTTGTGTTTTGTGTATTGTAGCTACAAGTTCTAGCAATAGGTTGAAATAGAGTGGAGGGAGTGGACATTTCTTTTTCTTTTACCTGATCTTAAGAAGAAAGCTTCATGTTTTCCATGATTGAGTATGATAATCGCTGTGGGCTTATCCTATATAGCCTTTATCAACTTGAGAGATTATCATTGTATATTCATTTTTGGGTGTTGTTTAATCATAAATTGATATTGAGTTTGCCAAATGCTTTTTCTGCAACTTTTTCATGATCACATGACCATAATTCTTGATTTTATTGATTTGTTTAGTCACCTTAATGTTTTTGAAATATTGAAGCAGATACGTGTTTTTGGTGTAATTCCTACTTGATTATAACATATAGTTCTTTGAACATACTGATAAATTGTTATTTTTAAGATTTTATTGATTTAATTTTTAGAGAGGAAAGGGAGGGAGAAAGAGAGGCAGAGAAGAATTAATGTGTGGATGCCTCATGTGCATCCCCTACTGGGGATCTACCCCTACTGTAATCAAATCAGTGACCCTTTTGTTCACAGGCTGGAACTCAATCCACTGAGTCAACCAGCCTTAGCATACTGAAAAATACTGTTTGCTATTTTCTGTTAAGAATTGCGGCACCTTTGCTTGTTGGGAATATTGGACTGTAACTTTTCCTTTGTTTTGTCTTTCTTTGCTTTTGTTATCAGATTAGTGCTGCCCTATAATATGAATTTGGAAGTGTTTTTCTATGGGTTTTAAGACAGTTTGGAAGGAAAATGCACTAATTATTATTTAAATATTTGGTAGACTTCACCTGTAAGTCATGTGATACTGGGATTTTGTATTTTGTTCGGATATTTTATTACTGCTTCCATTTCATTGCTAGGAATTCGTCTGTAGAGATTCTCTGTTGTTTTCTAGTTGATTCTTGGGAGGCTCCATGTTTTTTTGCAAAATCTATTTTGTCTGGGTTGTCAAATATGTTGGTACGTAATGGCTCATATTTTTTAATGATTTTTTAAACCAGAGGTGTCAGATGAGATTTTCACTTTCATTTTTGAATTTATTCATTTTCATTCCCTTCTTGATAGTCTTACTATTGGGTTGTCCATTCTATTTTGTTTTTCCATGAATCAGGCTTCATTTTATTAGTCATTATCTTACATTTTTGTTTTACTTATTTGTACTCAGATCTTTGTTATAAATTTGCTTCCACTTATGTGTTAGTGTGTTTTTATGTCTCTGGTTTCTTCAGGAATAAATTTAACAGGGTTTTAGAGTCATTTTCTTTCTCTTTGGTGGCCCTCTATAGCTATACTCTTTTCCCTTTTAACTTCTTTAACATACTAAATTTTGTTAGGTTGTTTTCCATTGCTGTGAGTCTCAAGGTAGATTTAGTTTTCTCTTTGTTTTCCTCATTGATCTATTAATTCTTTAGAAGCATGTTGCTTTAGCAACATCAAATTGTCCATACTACCTAAAGCAACTTATAGATTCAACACAATCCCTGGTAAAGTAACTGTGACATAATTCACAGATATAGAACAGACATTTAAAAAATGTATTTGGAACCATAAATGACCCTGAAAGCTTGCAGCAATTTTGGGAAAGAGGAACAAAATAGGAGGGATCACAATACCTGGCATCAAACTATATTACAAGGCCATGGTAATCAAAACACTCTGGTGCTGTCATAAGAACAGACACATATATCAATGGAACAGAATAGAGAGCCCAGAAATAAGCTCAAGTCTCTATGGTCAATTAATATTCACCAAAGAGGGCAGCAACATAAATTGGAGTGAAAATAACCTCTTCAACAACTGATGTTGTGAGATCTGCACTGCTGTAAGCAAACAATGGAAACTTGACCAATTTACATGATACACAAAAATAAACTCCATATGGATAAAAGATTTAAATAAGTTACAACACCATGGAAGTCTTAGAGGAGAACATAGGCAGGGAAATCTCAGATATTCCACACAGCAGTGTTTTCCCCAATATGTTCCCTGGAACAATGGTCATAAGGGAAAGAGTGACCAAATGGAACTCCATCAGAACAAAATCTGTACAGATAAACAAAGCATCAGCAAAGTGAAAAGTGAACCAACCGGATGGGAAAACATATTTGGCATGATAAATCTGATAAGGTTTTGATCTCCAAAATATATTTTCATCTTTCTTTGTTTTCTCTTTTTTAAAATTATTTTACTGTTGTTCGCACAGATGTCTGCATGTATCTCCCACTCCCACCACTTTGACACCCCAGCCGTCCTCACCTCCCTCCACTGATTCCATTTCCTTTGGTTTTGTACATGTGTTCTTTTTTGTTTTTCCTGAATCCCTTCCCCCCTTCCCCCCTGCCATTATGCCCTCCCAACTCCTCTCTGCTTAGCTTCAGATTGTTCTTAATTTCGAAGTCTCTGGTTATCTTTTGCTTGCTGTTTTAAAATTAGGTTCCACATAAATATTTTCATCTTTGTAAAAAACATTTTATTTATTTTAGAGAGATAGGAAGGTAGGGAAAAATATAGAAATATCTATTTGAACCTCCTGACATTCTCAAAACAGGGCCCTGGCCTGCAACCCAGGCATGAGCCCTGACTGGAATCGCACCAGTGACATTTAGGTTTGAAGGATGATCCCCAGCCCACTGTGCCACATTAGTCATGGATCTATTTGTTTTCATCTTGCTCTTATCTTCTTATACTCTTAATTAATCCGTGTCTTTCCCTTCTCTAGCCCTTCTGGGGTTGAGATTCTGGAGGCATTTATTTGTAGGGACCAAGGTGCTGTCAAAGATTTTATGATGTGGAAGAAGCTAAAAATAAATTATTGGGCTTAAAGTGTCAATAATTTATGCACAAAAGAGCCTCAGTGTGAATGCATGCACTGTGCATGTTGGGGATTAGCTTTCAAAATATTTACATGTGGTGTGGGTTTTGAGTTGCTGCAAGCTGAGGATGTACCCTCTGCGATATATCAAAAGTGTGTCCCTTATGAGGGAGTTAGTGAAAAGCATTTGATTTGCTACATTTTGTCCTGATCTATGTAACAAATATTGTATGGGATATGTTAGGCACCAAAGTTTGGAAGCATTCAGAAGGAAGTACTGGGACTTGTAAAGAGAGATACATCCTAGGTAGAGAGATACAAAGAGCTGAATTTTAAAAATAGACCGTTTTGTGCCTTGCTTGGGCATCTTCTTGGGATGTCTCACCTAAGGAAGCTCAGTCTTCACACAGAATAAAAGGGAGACAATATTGGTGTTTATGCACACTGGTGTTTTCAGATTCTGGGCTTTTGATGAAAAAGGAGTTGAGTGAAAAAATGTATAGAAACAGGGCTGGTAAGGATCAAATGAACAGGGCTCTTGTTATTTGGAAGTGGAGCATACACAGGGGAAACTGTCACAAGTTGGAAGATAGAGCAACATGGGTGAGACTCAATTCAGTTGGAAGACAGGGAAAAAGTACGCAGGACTGGAGTAGTTGAACCCCTGAGAAAGGTGTGTGGACTTGGTGTCAGTTTGAAGGCAAAGAGAGGTGGGCAGGAAAAGTATCAGTTGGAAGGCAGGGAGGGGTATGGAGCTGCTGTCAGTTTGAAGAAATGGAAGTTGGACAGGGCTAGAATGAATCACAAATAAATGTAAGGTACACGGAATTTATATCTGTTGAAATTTTGGGAGAGGAGGCAGGCCTGACATTAGTTTAATATTTTTCTTGTTAATGCTATTATAGGGTTGCCAGATTTATTTTTGGCATGTATTATTTTCTGATTTTTGAAGACCACTTATTGAATAGACTTTCTAAAATTGTTGCCACTTTGTTTTATTTCATTTTACTGATGGTGCTTTGCTTATGCATGTTCACTATAAACTTACTATGTTCATCCTGTGCCTACAGGGAACATGGAACTTGACTTAGTGAAGTTCAGACCCAGAGTCCATTGTACAGACACTGGTGGGCTTGCTGAGAGTCCCTTCTCTTTTCCAGCTTTCTCCTTAATTTTTTAAAACATCCTTTCCGTACCCTTCCAGGGATTGCGGCAGAAATACCTCGTTTCTGTGATCTGGCTCAGTCCCACTGACATTCAAGCCTCTTGTCAGGCACCACATGTAGGCACTTGCATGTTTCCTTCCTCCGGAGTCACGAAGAGGGTGATTTGGCAGTGGAGGAGGATGACTTCCGTTGTGCCAGTGCTACTGGGGTGACCGTGCAGGCAGTGCGGGGCATCAGTGCTCAGCCTGTGTTCCAGAGATTGGACCTGCAGGACCACTGAGAGAGCGTCTCTCCGCATCTCCAAGGACACTGGGAAAGGTTGACCTGCACTTGCCCATGCAGCCCCTTCTGCCACTGGGACCCAAAGTCCAAATGGTGACATTGACTGACAACAGAAGATTTTGATACATGGAATCTGCTCCAGGGGTGCCTACTGATTCCAGGTATATGGGGTGGAAGGACAGGGTGGCACATACCTGGCCGCCTTTGCTCCTGGGGTCCTTCCCTTCCCTGGCAGTGCCTCTGAAATATTTATAAGTCCCGATATGAATATGTGAAGGGAAAGGCCACCCTTTGTCTATGTGTGTTCAGGCTGCTGTCTATCTGGCCCATGTATGCGTGGTCCTGGGTGGTTGCACCAAAGCAGACTTACTTTCTGAGTCAAGTTCCAGAGGCGGTGACAGCCATGGTCTCTGCATGGAGGCACTCAGAGGGTGAGTATGATTAGACCTGCATAAGCCTGGGTCCCAGCCATTGGTCTTAATTTTTTCTACACTGTTTTCTTCAAAGTCCCCAACTCGTAGAGTGCAGTGAGCTGTCCTGTGTGTAAGGAATGCTGGGCACTCTTTTTGTTTTGCTTCCTGCCTTGTCTGCTTTTTCCTATCCCCTCATCCTTCCTAGCTGACCAGCCAAGCAGGTGTCCATGCCTGATTCTCCAGCACCACCCACCAATGATTTCAGCTTTACAAGGTGCATCTCTGGCTGCCTGGGTGACAGTTTACCTGGGAGCTGAAGTTGACCAATTGACCAGTCCTGGACTTACGGGCACAGAAACTGGGGTGAGAAACTGACCAGTCAGTCCTATACTTGCTATCTTGCTCACTTAAAAATACTGCACATAGGATCATTAAGCTTTCTCCAAGTAGAGGGGGTGGAAGGCATAGGCATAAATGCTATGTAATACTTTCTATTGTTTTGCAAATATGGTTGGTATACAACAGCCTGTTACTTGCAGGTGTACAATACAGTGATTTAACATTTACTTTGCCTATATTGCAATCAGCGCACAATATCTGTTCACTTTTCTCCATGAAAAATTATGATGAGGGTATTAAAGTTTATACCTTGCTTTTTATTTTATTTTTTTAATTTTAATTGTTGTTCTTGTACAGTTTTCTTTTACTCCCATCCCAGCCCACCACCCCAGCCCTCTCCACCTCCCTCCCATTTCCACCCCCCCAGTTTTTGTCCATGTGTCTTTTATACTTGCTGCTCTAAACCCTTCCCCTTTTCCCCTGAAATTCTCTCCCTCTCCCCTCTGGTGACTGTCAGCCTGTTCTCAATTTCAGTGTCTTTGGTTATATTATGCTTCTTTGTTTGTTTTGTTGATTAGGTTCCTGTTAAAGGTGAGATCATATGGTATTTGTCTTTCACTTTCTGGCTTATTTCACTTAGCATGATGCTCTCCAGTTCCATCCATGCTGTTGCAAAGGGTAGGAGCTCCTTCTTTCTTTCTGCTGCATAGAATTCCATTGTGGAAATGTACCATAGTTTTTTGATCCATTCATTTACTGATGGGCACCTAGGTTGCTTCCAGCACTTGGCTATTGTAAGTTGTGCTGCTATGAACATTGGGGTACATAGGTTCTTTTGGATTGGTGTTTCAGGGTTCTTAGGATATAATCCTAGCAGTGGAATTGCTGGATCCAAAGGTAGATCCATTTTTAGTTTTCTGAGAAAATTCCATACTGCTTTCCATAGTGGTTGTACCAGTCTGCAATCCCACCAACAGGGCACTAGGGTCCGCTTTTCTCCACAACCTCTCCAACACTTGTTGGTTGTTGCTTTGTTTATGATGGCCATTCTGACCGGTGTGAAGTGGTATCTCATTGTGGTTTTAATTTGCATCTCTCTGATGGCTAGCGATACTGAGCATCTTTTCATGTGTCTCTGTATCCTCTGTATGTCCTCCTTGGAGAAGAATCTTTTCAAGTCCTTTGCCCAATTTTTAATTGGGTTGCTTGTGTTCTTAGAGTAGAGTTGTGTATGTTCTCTGTATATTTTGGAGATTAAACCCTTGTCTGAGGTATCATTGGCAAATATGTTTTTAAAAAAAGAGTAAACACATGACCATGTATCCTATCATCATTGCAATGATTACCATATCTGTTACTGCCTATCGTTTATGGACCCTTCACAGTAGAATCTGCTTCTACAACACAAAGTGATTCCAGTCAACTTTCTCTGCCCACAGAGTACCCATTTGACCCTTTCCTTTGAGGAAATTTCTAAATTGGCACAGAACCAGTTGCCCCAGGTGGCACCCCTGTGTGACTTTTCCAAGTTTACCAAATGCCTTTGCATTGCCACTATGGAAGCTTAGGGGTGGAGTCATTACTTGACATGGTGAACATTCCAGTCCCAGTGGTGTTGGAACAGAAAAGGAAGAAAGGACAGAGAGGAGACAGAGCAAGGAGGACAGAGGAAGAGAGGAAATAAAGTTTCCAAAGTCCCCTACTGCTGCCATGCCACTAGGGAAGTCCTAGATGCTGAGTGATTGGCCATTTTTTCACCCTGGAAGGCTCAGTATGGAGCCCAGTGGTCAGTCCCCACCAGACTGGTGGTCAGTTTTATACCTTCCAGGGGAAAAAGGGTGACCACATGTCTGGGCTGAGAGTGACAGGAGATGTGGAGGGTTGATAGAGGGAAGCAGGGAAAGAGTATAGGGAATGAAGGGAGATGGGTGCACACATTGTGCAGTGGAGAGCAGAAGGCAGTTTAGGGTTTCATGGTAGGTATTGATAACAGCCATTATCATTGTTTTCATTCTTTCATATCATTTAGAAATAACACAGAAGTATCTCAAATATAAATTTGTTTCATATATATGTGAAATGAGGTCACATCACTTTCAGAATATTGATGTCTGGTACTTGCAGAAATGTAAATATGTGATTACTTCACACTCCTCCCCCTGTCTTCATTCCTATATTCTGCAAAATTCCAGTGGAAGTGTAGTGGCTGATCCTTGTTTAACTCTATAGGTTATTTTTTCTTGGGTTATGGGCAGAGAAAAAAATTAAAAAAAAAAAAAACAACCAGCAAAGTACTCAGAATAATATACATTCCTTGTGTCATTAAGTATGGGGATTCTGTGGTGTTCTTGCTCTTTCTCCATTCTTGTCTCCCCTCCTACTCCATCCCAACCAATCCACCTCAATTCACACCACACCAACATCACCAACACTACCACTCTCCCAATCCCAACACCAAACCACTCAATCTGCTGTCTTGTTCTAGGATTTCACTCTTCTGGCTATGGCATAGGAATGGAATCATACTCTGTCACCTTTGATGACTGGGCTCATATCATGTAGCACAAGGATTACTACATGTAGAGTCACATGGGTTTGTGTATGTATCAGGGTTTTGTTCTTTGTATGGCTTCAAAATTTCCCATCATAAACCTTTCATTTCAAATAAATAGGTGATGGATTTTTGCGCATGCTACCAAATCTGAGTCCCCCTTCTGCATTTGAGCAAATGCAAGTCAAACAACCTGATTATAGAAAAAAGAAGAGAGAAGCATACAGATATGAGCTGGCTGCTTGTAGTCCTACAGGCCAGCACTGAGAAACTGCTAAAGTCTGGGTGAACCACATTCCCTTTATGCTATGAGGATTGATCTGCCCCTGACATAGATAGAAATAATCTGGTGAATGTCACTTGTCCCCAGTTTGGAAAGAGTGTGCAGGAACAACATACACAGCGAAGATGTGAATTTTAAATAAAGATACTGCTTGTTCTTTCACTTTAAACTGAAGGGTGAGTCTCTCAATTTGGAGATTCCAAGCTTAGAAGAGTGACAAATACTTGAAGATTGCAGGAAGACGGCCCATTTCAGGGACGGAATCTGAGATGACTCAGGAAAACACACATCGGTTTTGATGTTAAATACCTGACAGATGACTCAAAGTATCATTGAAAAAAGTGCACATAAGAACCACTGTGATAGAATTGAACCTGAATATAAGATTGGTTTAAATTTAAAAGAATGATAAATTCAATATCAGGCTGCATGCAAGAAATTAGCCACCATGAAAGAGGGGTAATAACATTGTCATAAGTAGGTATGTTTTCATCAGGTAATGTAATGCTTTGAAGGAAATAATTGAAGAATATGCCCAACTAACTAATCTCAAATTGTAGTTTTCTAAGTCAGATTATTATTTTTTAGTTCAGGGCTTCATGTCCCTCAAAAACTGCATATTTCAGAGTGAGCAACAGATATTGGTTCTTTCTGTGGCTTCTGGTGGTGTTTCTTAAGTTACGTTTTATTTCTCAGCGTGGAGAGCACATCAACTTGCTTTGGCTGAGACTTGCATTTGGAAGGATCTTCAGAAAACCTAAAACCACGGTTTTCTGTAGTGTCCACAATACCATCTTCTCATGCAGAACAATTGTTTCCATGACTAACCTACCTGTTCACTTCTCTGACATTCAACACCATCCAAAACATCTTGTAGAGACTGGTTACTAAGTGAGCACGGTTGACACAGTCCACCCCCAGCTTATGTCTCTGAAATGTCCCCTCATCTCTCTGATATTCATTTAGATTCTCTAACCAAGTTCATGGTAGTAATAAACCTTGGATAGATGGTGTAAATTTAATTGGATTAGACATGGCAAGTGCTTCTCTGGCCCTCAGACTATAAAATGTACTGCTTGACCCACTGTGTCCGTTCATCTTGTGAATTTTCCTTCCCCTATGACAAGCCTTCTTTGTCAATGGCCTATGGTCATTGTGATTTTGGAGAAGCTCATGGAAATAAACCTGTCCAAAGTTCACAGTGCCATGTATATGGTCCCAGTTTTGGTTTTTGGTATGATGGATTGGAGATTTCTGGCAGCAGCAGAGAAACACCAGGCCCACTCAGAGTACTTGGAGTCATTTTGGATGGAGTTCATTCAGGTACCTAGTGTTTAACACACCTGCTACCTGTGTTACTTTCTCTAACACATAGGGTAACTCAATAAAAGATGCAGACACAAGCCTAAAACTAAGTTTTAGTCAGAGAGTCAAACAGTCACTTCCGGCCAAGATGGACGCATAGGTGGACACGCTGTGCCTCCTCTCACAACCAAGATTAAGGACAACAAAAACATAGAACCAAAGAAAAAGAAAACCCAACCAGGACAGAGAGAAAATTGAATAGTGTGGGAGTCCAACACCAACGATTCACCCAGGCTGGTAAGAGGGGTGGAGTCTGCGGCCAGCAGAGTTGGAATGCAGCGGGATAAGCCGGGGGTGGTCATGGGCATGCAGTCACTCCAGGTGCACAGGCAGCAGCGCTGCCTAATGCAAGGAGGCCAAGCTGGGCCCACAGGGCGGCGGACCGTGGACACACATTTGTGCACAGATAAACCAGATGAAAACGGGCAGCAAGAAAGACTGCGCGATGCAGGGCCCCAGTGCCAGGAAGTGAAGCCTAAAAGCACCCATTGAAAATACTTGGAGGGGCTGAGGTGCTGGGAGGGAGTCCCAGCCTCACAGGAGAGTTTGTTGGGGAGACCCACGGGGTACTGGAGCATGTGCAGGCCCACCCACATGGAAACCAGCACCAGAAGGGCCCAATTTGATAGGGGAAAGAAGCTGAAGGGCCTGGGATCTGTGAAAGAGGGTGGAGCAAGCGCCATTGTTACCTCTCGGACCCTGCCCCAACATCCAGCATCACAACCCAGCAACTGGGCTGCCCCGCCCTGGTGAAGCCTAAGGCTCCGCCCCTCACTACATAATAGTGGAGACCAGACAACAACAAAAAACCCAAAACCAAGGATGGCTCAAAAGGGAGTACAGACTGGGGTCCTGGAGCTAATTCATCTGAGTGACCAGGAGGTGGTCAACCTATCAGATGCAGAGCTCATAGCACTGGTAGCCAACCTATCAGAAGCACAGTTCAAAGCTCTGGTGATTAGGAAGCTCACAAAATTGGTTGATTTAGGTTGCAAATTAGAAGAACAAATGGAGGCTACAATAAGTGAAATGAAGAAAAACACACAGGGAACCGATAGTGATGGGAGGAAGACTGGGACTCAAATCAATGGAGTGGACCAGAAGGAAGAAAGAAACAACCAAACACAAAAGAAGGAAGAAACAAGAATTCAGAAAAATAAGGAGAGGCTTAGGAACCTCCAGGACATCTTGAAACGTCCCAACATCCGAATTATAGGGGTACCAGAAGGGGAAGAAGAGCAACAAGTGGAAAACTTATTTGAACAAATAATAAAGGAGAACTTTCCCAATCTGGCAAAGGAAATAGACTTCCAGGAAGTCCAGGAAGCTCAGAGAGTCCCAAAGAAGGTGGACCCAAGGAGGAACACACCAAGGCACATCATCATTACATTAGCCAAGATTAAAATTAAAGAGAGAATTCTAAAAGCAGCAAGGGTAAAGGCAGAGTCACCTACAAAGGAGTTCCCATCAGATTGTCAGCAGATTTCTCAAAAGAGACCTTACAGGCAAGAAGGGGCTGGAAAGTATTCCAAGTCATGAAAGTCAAGGACCTACATCCAAGATTGCTCTATTCAGCAAAGCTGTATTTAGAATGGAAGGGAAGATAAAGTGCTTCTCAGATAAGGTGAAGTTAAAGGAGTTCATCATCACCAAGCCCTTATTATATGAAATCTTAAAGGGACTTATCTAAGAAAAAGAAGATAAAAAATAGGACAGTAAAAAGACAGCAAACTCACAGATATTAACAACCACACCTAAAACAAAAACAAACTAAGCCAACAGCTAGAACAGGAACAGGAACACAGAAATGGAGATCACATGGAGGGTTTGCAACAGGGGAGTGGGAGGAGGAGAGAGAGAGAAAAGGTACAGAGAATAAGTAGCATTGACGGTGGGTAGAAAATAGACAGGGGGAGGGCAAGACTAGTGTGGGAAAAGTAGAATCTAAAGAACTTATGAAACATGGACATGAACTAAAGGGGGGAATGTGGGTGGGGGTGTGTGCAGGGTGGAGGGGAATGATGGGGGAGAAATGGGACAACTGTAATAGCATAATCAATAAAATATAATTTTAAAAAAAGAAGCACAAATTGGTAGGTACAAAATAGACAGGGGGGTGTTAAAAACAGTATAGGAAATGGAGTAGCTGAAGAACTTATATGCATGACCCATGGACATGAAGTAATAGGGGGATTGCCAGAGGGAATGATGGGTACTGGTGGAAGGGGACAAAGGGGGAAATTGGGACAACTGTAATCAATAAAATATATTTTTTAAAAACAACTTGCCCACAAAAAGCACAACATGGCATCCTAGCAATAAAAACCATAATAGGAAAGCCAGTATTTTTCTTCTTTTCTTTTTTTCTTTTACCATTCTATAGCCATGTTACAAAACCTTGCTCTTAAAAGATCAGAATCATTCTTTCTGTCGGGCTGACAGCATTCTCTGCTGAACGCCGGTCCTGCATTCCAGACACCCAGAATCATGTCATGCCTTACCACTCTTGCAGACGCTGACATTCAGGACTCCTGAGCCCAGTCAGTTTCCTGTAGGTACACGGAAGCCGCTGTTGTCTGAGGTGTTGGCTAATATTTCTTCGGGCACCTTAAACCGAAAGGCAGGCAGTCCCCGTATGCTCTCAAAGTTACTGAAAGTTACATACAATGACCTGTTAGGAAGTAGTAACAAAACGTCAGTGTGGGCTCCAGTCAGCATGACCTGGCCTGAATCAGGAAGTTAGCAACAGTTCTCAGGTACAACACAACTAAGAGCTTAGAGGGTAAGTGAAAAATGAAGATGCAAAAGAAAGCTGGAAAGCAGCTCCACCCACTCAATGTGTAATAAAGTAGGACATGAACTGTAATGAAAGTTAAGAGGTAGCAATTGTGGTGATATTCAAACCAGGCCAAGGGGAAAAAAAAACATAATCTGTGGTCGAAAATGAAGATGACATTTGAAATGGAGACCCACATTGAAAGAAACAAGTGGCCTAGACCCTCAGGGACATTGCCAGCGTGGGTGAAGTGGAAGCAAAGAAAAGGAAACCAGGGCGAGGCCAAGGCAAAGCCCAAGCTCGGCCTGCAAAAGTGCCCAGTGGACAGGTACTTGATGAGAATACATGCTTTGATACGCACTTTACCCAAACAAAAAGTGTCCCTCTTTTACCCATCTTTGATTTCAGCGGGGGTTGACATATTTCTGCCTTTGACTGCCGATGGAGTTTCGAACAGTGGTGCGCTGAAATACTAACCTCCCTCATGTTTGCACAGCACCTGAGTACAGGTATCCCCTGCTTTTCAGAAGTTTGCTTTACGCTACTTTACTTCTTTTGAGCAGGACAGATAATAAACCAAGGCAGGAAGTGGGAGGGAGACACGTCTCACCCACTAGTTCAGCAGTCCTGAGCCTGGCTGGATAAGATTGCTGGGTGTTCCAACATCACAGGCAAAAGTAGCACAGGAGGAGGGGAGCCCCTGAGACTGTGTGCTGGGAAAGGGAGCCTCTGTAGCAATTTCACTAAGACAGAAAGCCTTCACTAGCAGAGAAAGAAAAGAAAACCTTTGTAACTGTATATTGATCCCAATGCCTAGAAAGGTGAGAAGGAGGGGTACCTAGAAGCTAGCCAAAGCATATAACCCCTGAACCCCAAATAGTCAGGGCACTCAGACTAGCTGAGTGCTCACTTGTAGCCTTTTTGCTCAAGTGTATAAATAAACTTGCTATTTCATTTTCAATAAAAAACAAAAAAAAGAAATTATTTGAAGTCATTCTTCTATTTAGTTGCAGATGTTATTTTTATAATCTATTCTGCATCTGGAAACATTGTATAAATTATGGCCAGAATGACAAATCATAGGGCATTTAAATGTGTGTAACCTTTGTGTCCGGCAGAAAGGCCTCATATTTCCAAAAACTTGTTTGGGGGGAAAATAATTTGAGTTGTTGTTGAGGAGGACCTGGTAGAAATTTAAATATAACCCAATCCTGTCTTAAAGTGTGGGCCTTCTATTCTTTTCCAATAAAACTGCCTTGTCTGTCCTGGTGCCCTTCACCTTCAAATTTACTGTCACCAGCCTGTGCAATACAGAGGGCATGAGGTTAGACTCTGTGGAAGTTCTACTGCACAAAGTCAGTTGTGAAAACCTGGTGAGAACACATGATAAAAACTCTCCATTTTTCTCAGCTTTCTCCCACCTCTCATTGAATTTTCTTTCTAAACTTTATGATGATGTGGATTGATCAGGAACAATTTCAGGTCAAATGTGAAATTGTTGAAAATAGGTGATGTGGCTTGAAAGTAGCAAACTTGCCTTTTGAATTGTTTTTCAGTAATATTTAGTGCTACAAAGCAATGATCCTACAGAATCCTTTTTCTAGTTAAATGTGGAAAGTGTATTTTTATTTTAAAATATTGTGTTTTAAAAATTATAAGAAAATACTGGCCTTCATTGCCACATTGAATCATTTAGCCTTGACAGATATTTTTAGAACACTTCATTGAAAAACTGCACTTTGATATTCTTCCTAGTGCAAGTGGAATACTTTCAAAATAGATTAACTCACAAAGTGACAAAACTAGATTAAAAAAATTAAAAACATTTGAAGTGATATCAATATTGTTTTCTGAACACAGTGGTAACTAAAATTCAAGTTCAGGTAAAACAAAAAAAACCAACAAAAATTATGAGCATATTACTCATCATGTTTTAAGCAACCAATGCATCAGAGAAGAGAAAAAAATTAAAAAAATGAAACATTCCTTGATACAAATGAAAAGGAAAGTAACCTTACTAAACCAGAGATACATCATAATTAGTTGTAAAAAAAACTTTACATTTGTACAGGACTGTCAGAAGACGACAAAAAAAAAAAAAAAAAAAATCCCAGTGAAAGAATTTAAATTCACCAGTAAGAAAAGCAAACAAAATAAAAAGAAAGAAGAATAAATGACACCAAAAATTAGTGCATAAAGTAATGAAATTTAAAAGACAGTGGAACCCAATGCCTACAGAGGATGATTGTTTCAAAATATGAATACGCTGACAAACCATAAGATTCATCACGGCAAAAGGAGAAGAACACAAATGAATAACATCAGGAATTAAAAAGGAAAAGCTACAACTAACACCAAAAGTAAGAAAAAAATCATTAGTGAATAATGATCAGGGACAGGAAAAGAAAGCTCACTCTTACCACTGTTATTCAATACTGTAGTGTAATTTTCTGGCCATATCAATCAAACAAGAAAAATAATTTAAAGACAACAAAAATATGGACAAAAACTGTCATTGTTGGCAGATGACATTACATTATAAATAGAAAACCTTTGATGATCCAAAAATTAATATAATTATTAAAATAATTTAGTAGCCCAGGCTGGTGTGGCTCAGTGGATTGGGTGCCAGCTGGTGAACCAAAGTGTTCCTGGTTCAGTTGCCAGTCAAGGCACATGCTTGAGGTGCAAACTGGGTTCCCAGTAGGGGGCACACAAGAGGCAACCACATATTGATGTTTGTCTCCCTTTCTTTCTCCCTCACTTCTCCTCTAAAAATAAGGAAATCTTTAAAAATAGAATTCAGTAAAATAATAAAAGAAAAATTAATATCTACCTATCTGTCATGTTTGTGTATAATAATAAGAAGAAATAAATGAAATAATTCCATTTACAATTGCATGAGAAAGAACTACTGAGGAATTAATGTATGCAAAGGTAAAAAACATGTACTAACAAAATTATAAGATAATGAAAAATATTATAAAACATTGAAAAAGTTTACAGAGAAGAAAAAAATAAAACAAAAAGTTGACTGACATGATCACTAACTTCAAATTGTTAAAATGACTGTACTTGCCAAGTCAATTTGCAGGTTCGGTGAAATCCCTCTCAACAGGCAAAATGTTCTTTTTTCTCAGGACTGGATTCAATAATTTTCAAATTTATATGGAACCAAAACGTACCCCCAAATGTTCCAAGCAATTTTGAGAAAAAGAATAAAGCTGAAGGTATTGCTTTCCATGGTCTCGAACTATGCTACAAAGTGCTAATAATCAAGACAGTAAAGTATTTACACAAAAACAGACATGTAAAACAGTGGATCAGAATTGAGAGCTCATGTTTATATCCACTTATGTATTGATGGGCACTTGGGCTGCTTCCAAATGTTGGTTGTAAATAACATTGCAAGAAACATAGGGGTGCATATATGTTTTCTAGTTAGTGTTTCAGCTTTCTTCAGATAGATTTTCAGAAGTGGAAATGCTGAGCCATTAGGCAGCTTAAGTTTTAATTTTTTGAAGAAACTACATACTGTTTTGTCTGGTCGCTGCATTAATTTGTATGCTGAACAAGAGCATATGAGTGTATGTACACAATTGAATATTCCTCATCCATAAATATGAAGAAAAGGTAACTTTTAGAACAATGGGGATGGCCTGAGTATATATTGTACTAAGTAAAATAAGGAAGTCAGAGAAAGAAAACAACCACATGAATCCACTTATATTTACAACCTAATAAACAAAACAAACAAATTAGAAATAGAGTCACAGATACTGAAGACAATCTGACAGATGTCAGGAGATGGGTTTGGAAAGCAGATTATAAACAGAGGGTAAAATTAAGCAGAATAAAATTTATGAACAAAGAGAAAAATATGGTGGTCAAAGTAGGGAAGAAGGGTGGAGCAAAGTAGAAGAGGGTAAGAATAATTAATTGTTGATAAAAAAAGACTTCACTTTGGATGGTGAACACAATTTATATATTCAGATAATGTATAATAAAATTGTACAATTGTAATCTATATAAAATTATTAGTGAATGTCAATCATACATTAAATATTAATAAATAAATAAGCAAATACATAAATAGATGATTAAATAAATACTCCTCTTCATGTTCCTTGGTTCTTGGTTGGAAATTCAAAACTAGAATCCTGAGGTACAATAATTATCCCTGAAAATACAGCATCTGGCAGAAGTGACACCTGCTTGAATATTGTTGGTATTATAATAATATGACTGTACTAATTTATAGTTTTAATTTGAACATTTCACCTAAAATGTCATATGGTGTGCTTGAATGTGATATTGTTCTGTTACAGAATTACGTGCTCATGATTTTGTGATAAAAACTTTTGTAATAAAGATTAGTGTGCAATTTTTGCCAGACCCTATACTTTGTGTTTCAAGGAAAAACCCTGAAACTTTTCAGACTCAGTTTTCTCATCAGTGGTTGGAATGAGAAATCTCCAAGATCAAGTCTCACAATTCTGCCACCTTTGAGAAGGTATGCTTTTTTTTTTTTCAATCTTAAACAGAGATTCTGAGGACAATCATCTCTGATCAGCCACAGCTGCCCCTAAGTGAGAGCAGCCCCACCAATCCCCTCAGAAGCCCTACTCTGAGGACTCATGGAGGTCTTCCGATGCCCTGGGTCTTTATTTCCGCTTTTGTAAACAGTGTCAAGAATATATATTGCTTAAGTGTCTGATGAGAATGTCTGCCTATCTGTCATTTGGTCATATCATGTGGAGTATTTTTATGTGATCTAGAATAGATGAAGTAGAAGCCTTTTAGAAATTAATCACAAGGGAATAACTGGGCAAGGGAGGGATTGGGGAGTGTGTGGCTGGCTGTCATCCTAATTAAAGGGTGATGAATCCATCTGTAGCTAGGTGATCAAGGTTGGTCTAATTTGCAGCCACTTAAAAAGGACCACGTGAAAGCTACATAGAGAAGATTCTCGAGATAAACCTTTTCTGTCTGGCAGTGTGGGAGGGGGAGGTTTGGAGAATGCATAAAGCTAGACATTTTATTTTTTTTTTGAGGTTAATGTCTTTCTGTTTTCTTTTTAGATCTGGTTTAGGATCTTTGCCCAAGGAATAATGATTTCAGTAGCTCTCTCACTGTCAAACTTACCACTGAAATAATCATGTATCAGTAAGATACTTCAACAGAAGTGATGGAAACAGCAGTTATGATCTCATACACCACTAACATTCATCACATACTAAGATGAGCACCTATGCCTCGCCTGACAAGCCCTGCCGATAGAAATTCCAAAAGAAGAGCTGTAAATTGTGGTTATGTTCTCATACAACTCTAATATTGTTCTTGTACTAAATGACTGTTTCTGTGTGTCATTATAAATGCTGCAGATGGATTTCTAAAAAACACACATTGTTTGAAATATTCTCATTCCCTAGTGATTTGGAGGGGTTCAAACAATTCATGACTGTTTTATCAGAGAGAAAAGAGATTGGAGCACAGACATTAGTCTGCTATGTTCACATGAATTTTGACATTCACAAACCTGTAGAGTCCAATTCAGGTAGTACACTGTACATGCATTTGTTAGATAGGCTATGCTTTTCTCCTAGAAAGAACACATTGGAGAAAACTGTGGTATAGAAGCTAACTCTGTTGTAAACATGACATAGTCCTATGCAACTATTCACTCATTTACCCATGGAAAAGTAAATTTCGGTAGTTTTTTTGGTATCATACTTTCCACTGAAATGATGATATTTCAGAAGGATACTTCAACAGAATGCTGAAAACAGTATATATTTTCTGACAGCACTTTTTCATCTTCTGCTGAGATGAATACATTGACCTGGCATTATAAACACCGTAGACAGTTTTTGCTAAAGACCAGCTTCGCATGAAACATTCTCATTCCTGAGTGATTTGGAGGGGTTCAAACAATTCATTACTGTTTTATAACAGACAAATGAACTTGATGATAAAAAGTCAATGATTAGCTTCATATTTAATTTGACATTCACAAAAGTGTTTTTTCCAAGTCAGGTAGTACACTGTACATACTTGCCTTAGCTTCCTTATGATTTTGTACAGGAAAAAATACTTTGGAGGAAACTACGACAGAAGCTTATTATTCTACCTCAAAGATGGCACAGTCCTATATATCTGTTCACTCATTTCAGGACAGAAAAGTGATTTCAGTAGCTCTTTTACTATGAAACTTACCACGAAAGTGTGAGAAATATACTTCAACAGAATGTGGAAAACAGTACATGTTATCTTTTTAAAAAAATTTTATTTTAATTGTTGTTCTTATACAGTTTTCTGTTTTCTTCTCCCATCAGTACACGTTATCTTAAACACCACTCATTTCATCTTCTATAGAAATGAGTACATTGACCTGGTGTTATAATCAATGCCTATCATTTTGCTTAAAACCTGTTTGTATGAAATATTCCTATTCCCAAGTGATTCGGAGGGGTTCAGACTATTCATAACAGTTTTATCAGAGTGAAATGCCGTTAGTGCACAGAAAGTGGACTGTTAGGTTCATATTCTTTTTGACATTCACCAAACCGTTTTGCCAAATCAGCTAGTAGACTGTACATGCATTCCTTACTTGGGCTATGCTTTTCTGCAGGAAAGAATACGTTGGAGAAAACTGTACTATAGAAGCTTATTTTTCCTAAAAGATGACATAGTCCTCTTTGACGCCATCAACTGACACCATCCCCACTCACCACCTTTGGTCGTCCTACTGATGAAAGCCCCACCTGTCTTTTCCCAGACTAGCTTCCGTTCTAATGTTTAACACACATCATTTTTCAAAAGCTCAACACCTGGTATCATGAGTGTTAGAGTACCAAGGCTGCAACACACCTATTCTGGCTGAAGCCTGACCTGACTCATTGAGACCTTCAGAGAACATGCCCGAGAGAAGCACATTGGAGGTTCTTTCAGTTTTCTAAGACTGGGTCTTATTTATGGCTTCAGCTCTTTCCAGCTTTCCACCTGGACAGCCACTGTCTCTCTGGTTACTGGCACCTGTGCCCGGCTGCTAACCTCTACCCTCCTGAGTCTCACAGCTTTCATGCTGTATCTACTAAATTCAAAATGAAAAAGTATAGCAACTCAGAAATGTTTACCAAATCCCTCATAAACAACACAGCTGAGATCAATCACAGAGCCACATTCACAGCCTACAGTGCCTTCAAATGCACAACATATATAAATATTTTTGAAGACTAAAGAAGAGCAAACACTTAGTATGCATCTGCATTGTGCTTTTCAAGTATAGTAGCTATAGACACTATAGGTCAAGCATACTTATTCTGGGTGGCTGTCTTCTGGATCAAAGAATGTTCATTAGCATCCTGTCCTCTACCTTTCCCCAAATGCCTGTAGCCCCTCAACTTCCGATATAGATATAAGAAAGGAGAAAGAGACAAAACAAGAGACTGAAACAAAATAAAATGAGCAAAACAACTCAAAGAGTGAATAAATGTGGCATTATGTTTAAATATATCTTATGCATGACTTCTCATCACCTTGGCTGTTGTCTGTTGTGGAGGATGGTTGGTAACTACTTAGTGGTGACACAAAGATGGACACATCAGCTGGCAGGGCCAACTGAGAGCCAAATAGGTGGCTGTCCTCTCTGTAGGTTTATATCATGCGCAAGGCCTGACGATAGGTATAATAGGATAACATCGGATAATGTATGAAATAAAGAACATCTTTGTCTTCTTAATTTTAGTCTCTTTAAGGGGAAAAGTTAAAAACATGACCTAGTGTAGTATGCCTCTCCCAGGACATGTTGCTGAAATTCAAGCCTAAGCCCTTATTATAATTTTGCCATCTCGAGATTCAGCATCAAACACATGTAACAGTGGCCCATAGATGTTACAGGCATTTTGTTATATGCACCTAACAATGTCTGTAGGAAATAGTTTCTTGCATCATCTTCACTGTGCAGCTATGGTTACTAAGGAGGGTCAGGAAGACACATGCATTATGCAGGAAACTAAATGAATCAGAAATCAAAGGTCTAACTGCCGGTTTCTCTCCTGAAAGATGGGAACTTGGCTTCACTATTCAGAAGTCATTGGGAGGGCTTGCTGGAAATCTTTGTATATTTGTGGAGGTATTGTAAGTGAGGTCAAAGCCCTGAATGGTTTACAGGTAAATCTTTTAAAGGAAAATCCCCATGAAATAGAATGCTGAAGAAGTTACTTGACTTCTTTGGTGACCAGACAATAAAGACATTAGAACTCTCGTAATCAGGCACTACATTTCTGAGACTGGCCCCTATTAATTTAATTGAGTGAAGAGAGTTGAGAGAACAGGATGTTTTCCCATCATCTCCAGAATTTCTTAGACTTTGGAATTTGGAAATCCTATACTAAAACTGTGTCACTCATGATAGACAGTGGCTCTATCCTCTTAAGGCCTGAGGTCAGTCTGCAGTGTGGAGCCTTGGGTCAGTCTGGCTGCCCAGGGCGGTCCAACCGAGGTAACACCATGACTGTGATCCCATGTGGGAGTCTTACCAGTCCCTGCCCCTTCTCCTGCTCCTGTGTGTGTTGGAGTGGATGAAACTGGAAGTATTTGTTCATAGCTTTCTTTAATGATTCTTATCTGTGCTGTCAGTCAAAAACTTTTAAGAAGTTTTGTTTATTTATTTGTCTTTTCCTGCTTGACAAGTTACAAGAAGCTTGTAAATTTTAATCATTTTTTTCAAAGAATTAGCACTTTGTTTCATTACCCTTTTCTTTGTATCCCAATTGTATTTACTTGTGCTCTGATATATATTCTATTTATTTTTCTATGTGAATTGTTTGCTATTTTCTCTAGTTTCTTCAAGAATAATTTAAAATGTGTTTTTCATATTTTCTCCTGTTGAGGAGTCCTGAAATGTATAAGTTTTCTATGAATGTTTTTGTTGTCTCTCAGATTTAGTTACATTGTTTTTCTATTTTCATGTGTTTCAAAGTAGATTCTGTATTTTTTCTTAGTATCTTTAATTTATTGGTTGATTAAAATTGTTGATTAATCTTCAATTACTTGTGTTGTTTCTGTTTTATTTTCTTGATACTTGATATCAAGTTTCTTTCAATTGGGGTCAGATAATATGGTAGATAAAATTTTGTATCTTTAAATTTGTTGGGATTTGATTTTTTGCCTCATACAAGATTTGCCTTAGAAAATGTTCTATGTACTCAAAAATATGTATAAAATGTCATTTTTCTTTTGATAGTCTTTAAAGCTATTCAATATCCATCTGGTCTGATGTTGCAGATAAGGTCATTAGTATCACTTTAAATATTTTTTATCCTCAACAGAAAATAAATTTTTCAATGATTTTAGAGAGTAATGAAGAGAGAGAAGAAGGTTGAGAGAGTGACAGACAGTGAGAGATAAATTGAAAGAGATAGAGAGTTGAAGAGAAATATTGATATGAGAGAGAAACATTAATCAGTTGTCTTTCCTGTGCACCTTGAGTAGGGATAAAACCTGCAACATATGTTATATGCCCTGACCAATTGAACTCACAATCTTTTGGTGGAACACTTCAAACAATTTGGCCACCTGGCCAAGTTTTTTTCTTTTTTTTTTTTTAATTTATTTTAATTGTTGTTCTTGTACAGTTTTCTGTCTTTTACTCCCATCCCAGCCCACTGCCCCAGGCCTTCCCACTTCCCTCCCATTTCTACCCCCCTAGTTTTTATTCATGTGTCCTTTATACTTGTTTCTGTAAACCCTTCCCCCTTTCCCTCCCCTCTCCCCTCTGGTGACTGTCAGTCTGTTCTCAATTTCAGTGTCTTTGGTTATATTTTGCTTGTTTGTTTGTTTTGTTGATTAGGTTCCTGTTAAAGGTGAGATCATACGGTATTTGTCTTTCACTTTCTGGCTTATTTCACTTAGCATGATGCTCTCCAGTTCCATCCCTGCTGTTGCAAAGGGTAGGAGCTCCTTGTTTCTTTCTGCTGCATAGAATTTCATTGTGTAAATGTACCATAGTTTTTTGATCCATTCATTCACTGATGGGCACCTGGATTGCTTCCAACACTTGGCTGTTGTAAAATTGTGCTGCTATGAACATTGGGGTGCATAGGTTCTTTTGGACTGGTGATTCAGGGTTCTTAGGATATAATCCTAGCAGTGGGATTGTTGGGTCAAAAGGTAGATCCATTTTTAGTTTTCTGAGAAAATTCCACACTTCTTTCCATAGTGGTTGTACCAGTCTGCAATCCTACCAACAGGGCACTAGGGTCCCCTTTTCTCCACAACCTCTCCAACACTTGTTGGTTGTTGCTTTGTTTATGATGGCCATTCTGACCAGTGTGAAGTGGTATCTCATTGTGGTTTTAATTTGCATCTCTCTGATGGCTAGCGATACTGAGCATCTTTTCATGTGTCTCTGTATCCTCTGTATGTCCTCCTTGGAGAAGAGTCTTTTCAAGTCCTTTGCCCAGTTTTTAACTGGGTTGCTTGCGTTCTTAGAGTGGAGTTGTGTATGTTCTCTATATATTTTGGAGATTAAACCCTTGTCTGCAGTATCATTGGCAAACATGTTTTCCCATATAGTCGGTTCTCTTTTTATTTTAATACTGTTTTCTTTAGCCATGCAGAAGCTTTTTATTTTAATGAGATCCCATTTGTTTATTCTTTCCTTTATGTCCCTTGCTCTAGGGCACATATCAGTAAAAATGTTGCTACATGAAATATCTGAGATTTTCCTGCTTATGTTCTCCTCTAGGACTTCAATGGTGTCATGGCTTATATTTAAATCTTTTATCCACCTTGAATTTATTTTTGTGTATGGTGTAAGTTGGTGCTTGAGTTTCATTTTTTTGCATGTAGCTGTCCAGTTCTCCCAACACCACTTGTTGAAGAGGCTATTTTTACTCCATTTTATGTTGCTGTCCACTTTGTCAAATATTAATTGACCGTAGAGAATTGGGTTTATTTCTGGACTCTCTGTTCTGTTCCACTGGTCCATGTGCTTGTTTTTGTGCCAGTACCAGGCTGTTTGGATTACAGTGGCCTTGTAATAAATACAGTTTGGTATCAGGTATTGCGATCCCTCCTACTTTGCTCTTCTTTCTCAAAATTGCTGCAGCTATTCAGGGTTGTTTATGGTTCCATATAAATTTTTGAAGTGTTTGTTCTATGTCTGTGAAATATGCCATTGGTACTTTAATAGGTATTGCATTGAATTTGTAAATTGCTTTGGGTAGTATGGACATTTTGATGATGTTGATTCTTCCAATCCATGAACACGGTATATGTTTCCATTTGTTTGTGTCTTCCTTCTTTCTTTCTTCAGTGTTGTGTAGTTTTCTGCATACAGGTCTTTTACCTCCTTGGTTAGGTTTATTCCTAGGTATTTTATTTTTCTTTTTGCTATAATGAATGGGATTTTTTTCTTGATTTCTGCTTCTGCTGTTTCATTGTTGGTATTCAAAAATGCCTTTGATTTCTGGATATTGACTTTGTATCCTGCTGTTTGGCCAAATTTATTTATTAGGTTGAGCAGCTTTTTGGCCTAGTCTATAGGACTTTCTATGTACACTATCATGTCATCTGCAAACAATGATAGTTTTATTTCCTCTTTTCCGACTTGGATGCCTTTTATTTCCTTTTCCTGTCTAATCGCTGTGGCTAAGACTTCTAATACTATATTGAATAGAAATGTTGAAAGTGGACATCCTTGTCTTGTTTCTGATCTTTGTGGAAAAGATTTTAGTTTTTGCCTGTTGAGTATGATGTTTCCTGTAGGCCTCTAATATATTGCCTTTATTATGTTGAAGAATGCTCCCTCTATTCCCACTTTACTGAGTGTTTTTATCATAAATGGGTGTTGTATCTTACCTTTTCCACATCTATTGATATGATCATGTGATTTTTGTCTTTGCTTTTGTTTATGTGATGTATTACATTTACTGATTTGCGAATATTGAACCATCCTTGCATTCCAGGGATGAATTCCACTTGGTCATGGTGTATGATCTTTTTAATGTATTGTTGGATGCGGTTTGCCAATATTTTGTTGAGGATTTTAGCGTCTATGTTCATCAGTGATATTGGCCTGATGTTTTCTTTCTTTGTTGTGTCTTTATCTGGTTTGGGGATTAGGATGATGCTGGCTTCATAAAAAAAGTTTGGGAGCCTACCTTCATTTTGGATTTTTTGGAATTGTCTGTGAAGGATAGGGGTTAGCTCTTCCTTAAATGCTTTGTAGAATTCTCCTGGGAAACCATGTGGTCCAGGGCTTTTGTGTGTCAGGAGTTTTTTGATTACTGCTTCTATTTCATCTGCTGTTATTGGTCTGTTCAGGTTTTCTGCTTCTTCTTCATTGAGTTTTGGAAGATTATATTTTTCTAGAAACTTGTCCATTTCACCTAGGTTTTCAAATTTCTTGGCATACAGTTCTTCATAGTAATTTCTTACAATCCTTTGTATTTCTGTGGTGTCAGTTGTAATCTCTCCTCTTTCATTTCTGATTGTGTTTATTTGGGTCTTCTCTCTTTTTTTTTCTAGATGAGCCTGCTTAAAGGCTTGTCGATTTTGTTTATATTTTCAAAGAACTAGCTCCTGGATTCATTGATCCTTAGAATTGTGCTTTTAGTTTCTATGTCATTTATTTCTTCTCTGATCTTGGTTATTTCCTTCCTTTTACTTGCTCTAGGCTGTCTTTGTTGTTGTTCCTCAAGTTCTTGTAGGTGTAGGGTTAGGTTGATTGTTTGAAATGTTCAAAGAAACAGGCCTATCTTTTTTAGGTAGGCCTGTAGCGCTGTGAACTTCCCTCTGAGGACTTCCTTTGCTGTGTCCCATAAGTTTTGGGTTGTTGTGAGTTCATTTTCATGTGTTTCCAGAAACTTTTTGATTTCTTCCCTAATTTCATTCTTGACCCATTCATTGTTTAATAGCGTGCTATTCAATCTCCATGATTTTGAGCATTTTGAGTTTTTCCCCTTGGGGTTGGTTTCTAGTTTCAGTCCCTTGAGGTCGGAGAAAATGCTTGGTAAGATTTCAATTTTCTTGAATTTGTTGAGGTTTGTTTTGTGTCCTATCATATGGTCTATCTTTGGAAAATGTTCCATGTGCATTTGAAAAGAATATGTATTTAGTTTCTTTGGGATGAAGGGCTCTCTATATATCAGTTAAGTCTATTTCATCTAGAGTGTTGTTTGGTGCCACAATATCTTTGTTGAGATTTTGTTTGGAAGATCTGTCCATTTTTGACAGTGGGGTGTTAAAATCCTCTACTATAATTGTGTTGCTGTCAATATCTTTCTTGAAGTCCTCTATGATTTTCTTTATGTATTTAGGTGCTCCTATGTTGGGTGCATATGTATTTATGATGTTTATGTCTTCTTGGTGGATTCTTCCCTTGAGTATTATGAAGTGACCTTCTGGGTCTCTCTTTATGGCCCTTCTTTTGAAGTCTATTTTGTCTGATATGAGTATTGCTACCCCCGCTATTTTTTCCTATCCACTTGCTTGGAAAATTTGTTTCCAGCCCTTCACTTTGAGTCTGTGTAGGTCTTTTGTCCTGAGGTGGGTCTCTTGTAGGTAGCATATGTGTTGGTCATGCTTTCTTATCCATTCAGCTATTCTATGTCTTTTGATTGGAGCATTTAATCCATTTACATTTAAGGTCATTATTGGTAGGTACTGATTCATTGCCATTTTCGTACCTATGTTCCTCTCTCTCTCTCTCTCTCTCTCTCTCTCACTTTTCCTTCCTTTCCTTAAAGCAGTCCCTTTAGCATCTCTTGCAGAACTGGTTTGGTAGAGGTGTATTCTTTTATACTTCTTTTGTCTGAGAAGCTCCTTTTTTGGCCTTCTATCTTGATTGAAAGCCTTGCTGGGTAAAGTAGTCTTGGTTGCAGGCCTTTGGTTCTCATTACTTGGAGTATTTCTTGCCATTCTCTTCTGGCTTGGAGCATTTCCATTGAGAAGTCAGCTGCTAACCTTATCAGGGCTCCCTTGTATGTTACTTCCTGTTTTTCTCTTGCTGCCTTTAAGATTCTCTCTTTGTCTTGGAATTTTGCCATTTTAATTATGATGTGTCTTGAAGTGGGCCTCTTTGGGTTCCTCTTGATTGGGACTGTCCATGTTTCCTGGATCTATGTGAAATTTTCTGTCATCAAATTAGGGAAGTTTTCCATCATTACTTTTTCAAACAGGTTTTCTATCCCTTGCTCTTCTTCTTCTCCTTCTCCTCCATATAATAGGAATCCCTATTATATGATATTATTATGTTTCATATTGTCTTGCATTTCTCTTAATCCCACTTCATTCTTTCTGAGCTTCTTTTCCTTTTCTTGCTGTTTCTGGGTGCTTTTTTCTACTTTGTCCTCCAACTCACTGATCCGATCTTCTGCTTCATCAATTCTGCTTTTCATTCCTTCCACTGTGTTCTTCAGTTCAGAAATTGTGTTCTTCATTTCCTCTTGGCCCTTGTTGATAGTTTCTATTTCCTTTTTCATGTTGATATAGTTTGCAGTGAGTTCATCGTAGCTTCCCTGTAGTTTCTGGTTGCTCTTTGAGAGCTCATGGAGCTTCCTGACAACCATTGCTTTGAACTCAGAATCTGATAGTTGAGTTGCCTCCATTTCATTTAGCATTCTTTCTGGGGCTTCCTCCTTTCTTTTCATTTGGGGATTGTTTCTTTGTCTTCCCATTGTTTGTGAGACTCTTCTTGTCAGCTTCAGCTTCTTAAATTGATCTGTTCTGGCTCCCTGGGTTTATGGTGTGAACTTCTGTGGTAGAATACTGTAACTCAGGAAAAGAAGCAAACATCCAGGATCCAGGCTCCTGACAGTGTCAGCTGTGTCACCATCTAGGCACGATCTCTGATTAACCCAAAGCCATGTGGCACCTTCTCATGGCCTACTGGCAAGAGTTCTTTCACCTTTCTTCCAGGCAAAGTCTCTCTCCAAGGTTGTTTTGAAATGGCTAACAATACAGTATTTAAAAAATAGGAACTGTACTTGAACAACAATAAAAAAAGTGAAAAAAGTAAAAAAAATAAAATACTACTTTAAAAAAACAACTCATACCACATTTCACTTTGATGGGAAACAGGTGACTTCACTTGGTGTGGTTGGCACAACACAATATACATATGCCTTATTATAGCATTATACAATTAAAATATTTCTTACTTTAATCACTAATGCAACACCAACACATTTCATTAAAAATGCTAAAAAATGAACTTTTGAGTTAATGGTTTCTTAATCATGTTTTTTAAAAATTTTGATTGTCTTATGTATTATTATTATTTTTTAAAGGCTTAGGGGTAAATTTAATAAATATCACAGTTCACTTTTGTTTACAGGCATACATATTTTCATAGAAAAATTATACCATAAAAGGCTATAGGTACTTAATTTCTATCATCTTTTTTTTATTGTTGTTCAAGTACAGATTTCTGACTTCCCCATAGGCCTCACCAACACTGAAGCCCTCCCTACCTCCTTCCCATGGTTCCCCACCCCTTTACAAATGAGAATACAATCAACAAGTCTTCCACGTTAAGATTTCATCCCTTATCAAGGGCAGGTTCAAGTTTGAATGTGAAATTCTCTGCCTCACCAGGGCTTTATATCTTCCAAAGTTGTAGTAGTTAAGCTCAGGGACAGTGAAAAAGTACCCTGATAATAAGAAATGAGGTATTCTCATCAGAGTGTTCTCATCAGTCTTTGCACACCTAACTGTGTTGAGCTCGCTTCATAAATTTTGGCCATAAGTTCTCTGTATGGCACAGGTCAGTGGTGGCAAATGTGAGGGTGGAGGGCAGCATGGTTAGGCCAACTGCTTCATTGGGAAAGAAAGGAAGAGGACACACCTTCAGAATGGCTCAGACTAAGTGCAGGGTTATGCCAGGTCCTTCTCAAACACACTTACAGGCCCTTTCCAAAGCCATCTTCTGTAGACATATGAAGAGTTTATTATGGATACAAAATCAATTAATTTTGTATAAGGTCTTATGACACATCTTTCAGGTCAGCATTTGGAAATGCATCCAGATGCACAGAAGGCTATGAGGATACCATCGGTGACATACAAAAAAGAGACATCAGTGATGTCTAAGGTGATTGACACTTTGACTAAAACTAAAGCCCAGGATTGTGTCCCCTTGTTTCACTGATTTATGCTAAATGAATCACAACATGCCTGGAGGTAGCAGGTGTATCATATGCATTCTTCCAAGAGGAATTAATCCAAATTTATCCCAAATATTTGGGTTGGCCTAGAGCTTCATTGCCACTTTCAGAGATCTTTAATTTGGCCACACATACAGGACAAGAAACAGGATCCCATGGATGACATCTGAGAATACATGACAGGTTGCTTTCAAGGTGCATTTCCAGACTCAGAATTTCAACAGGAAAAAATAGAATTTCTTCACAGAATTTCTGTGATGAAATAGACCAATGGCTTTCCCATGTGAGTAGAAATACACTGACCTACACAGCGATAACAGGTCCAATCATATCTTCTGGAGAACCAGACACCAGAGAAGTAACCTGTTATGGCTGGTGTTATGCTAGATTAATTTACTAATATCTCCATTTCATATAAGCCAATTAAAGCCCATCACAATGAGGGGATATTCCTAACACACAATCTGGAGGTAAGCAGAGCCATTTTTTGTTGAGAAGGTTTCTGGTTCACATAGCAAAACATTGCACTAGGATATGTGGAACGGCATTAAATGTCATATAGGTGATTAGATAGCTAGTCATTGAAATAGTTCCACATGGAAACTCAGTACTATGGGCAATGTGGGACACTTCTGGTGTACCCTAGAGGTATGAACCCTCCTTAGGGCCATCCCATTGTCATTTTCAAACTCAGTGAACCAGGGAGGTATCTACTGTAAACAACATCACCGTGAACCACCAAAGAATTAGCAGTTTGAGCTCACCACAAAACTGACAGGCTTTCAGAACATGTGTGTAGGGACAGGTGAACACAAGGTTAAAAAGATTGCATTTTAAATGTATAAATTGAGTTTAGTGGCTGGGGGAAGTATCCAATTATGATTGTTGAGGAATTTTTTAGATGTATTGTTTGTCATAAAAACATTGCGCCAAAAGTCCACAATAACAAAAAAAAGTTTTCTAAGCTGTTTTCTAAGAGTTTTCCTTGCTTTGTCTACAGTCCTGGAAATTGCCTAGCAACACAATCATTTTTAACAACATAAGAATTCATGTTTGTCATGAGAAATCTATTTTTTTCTTGTTCAGAACTTAGAGAGGACATGTCTTGTTTGGGGCATATAGTGGTACTGGAAAATCTGTGTGGCTTGGGGCTTGGCAACAATTATTGAGGAAATAAAGGGCAACATACCATCTGGAGATGAAAAAGTTTTGCTGAAAAAATTTTCATGTGATGGCTACACCTATCAGCTTTGGTCTTCCTTTAACACAAGAAGAGATTTACAGCATCCTAAAGCTTTACAGTTCACTATGGACTTGCTCCCCCTCCTGCTTTACACAAATTCATCTGCATGTAGGTGGAAATGAGGACACATTTCTCATTTTAAATCTCAGTTTTTGGTAACTTTACAGCATGTCCACTGGAGCCTGAAAAATCTTATTATGGATAATTGTATTGTTAAAGAATCAATTCCTTTGTGTACTTTTTACTCTGGTCCAGTAGAAAGCTGGATGAAAATAATTCTTCTAGGATCATCACAGTTCCTGCACAAGTTCTAGTGTGGGAAGGTGGCAGAATTGTCTGGTACCCACTCTACACATTGACAACTTGAAGGCTCTTGTAGCAGCATTGCATGCAGAGTGTAGAACCTTGCAAAACCAGAACTGTGGTGACAGAGTGCTGCTTCTGTGCAAGGATATGATTTTTCTCCTGAGAGTCAGAAGAAACTGCAAGTAAGAAACTCCTTCAAACACTGCTCCATTTGACAAGTGTTTCAAATATTTTATCATCTCACTGCATAGCCTGTGTGTCCTGGACAGAATTCTCGACCATGTCATTTCCTAAAGAACCCTCAAAAACAGAACAATAAAGAAGAAAAAAGGGAATGTTGTTGCTAAAAAGGATTGTATCCAATAGGATAAAATGTAAAAGAAAATAAAATGTAAAAGAAAATAAAAAAATAAAAATTATTTGTCTCCAATAGGAGAAAAATGATGAAAGCTGCTGAAAACCATCATTTCTTTGGTTTCCTCTGTTTAACAGAAATGACAAAATGATTTGCAACTTGTGCCAAGAACATCTAGGTTGCCCCTTATGCTCTGCTCTGCACCTTGGATGCTGTATTTCCATAATCATATGTGAAGTAAAGACTGAAAGACACAAATATCACAAGAAATTAGAATCCAGCTCTATATGCTTTACCCCATGCTGCCACATAGAAGGAAATATAGCAGAAGCCTCATCTAGAGATTGTTCTATATACAGCTTTTGCACAGTCTTTTGCCACTGGTAGAAAGCTGGAGCAATTGTGATCAACCAGCTACAAGTTGAATCATTAAACAATGATTCAACATTGTTTAATTAGAATGATAGCCTCTCACACTCCCCATTATCTCTCTTGCCCAGGTCTTCCCTCATAATTGTAGTTTTAATGACATCTCCATTATTTATTCTATGGCACATAATTTAAGATACTTCTCCATTTCTATCTTGAATATTTTACTTCAATATACAGGCAACTATCCAAACATATTCTCTATCTGCTGAGGACTGATACCTAAATACAAAAAAAATTAACTACTGTGGCACAGATTCTCTTTCTAATTCACAAATTTCATAGAGTGAAGTTCCCTCTCTAGGGTTTATTTTATTTCCCACAAGCATATCACACATAGTGGAAGTTATACTCACATTCAGTTAAGGAGTACAGATAAAGAACATACAGATTGAAAATTTCCCCTCTATATTTGAGGATGAAAGAGAAGAGGTCTTGATCTTGTCAATGTTGCCCTCACTTCTTACATATGGAGACAGAAATAACAATGATAGTAGTTCACCTTTCAAATAAAGCACTGTTTACGTTTTGTATCCAAATGACAAGCCTCAGAGAAACTGCCTCAATATAAGTATAACCAGCTTCATAATAACTAAACATAAATCATTATGTATATACAACAATTAAAAATAAACTGTTTGCAACCTGGGGGCATTTTCCCACCACAAACACAAAATGTGTCCAAAAAGTGAGGTAATGAGTTAACCAAAGGGACAATATGGAGTTGTGGCGTCAGGCAATGTCTATACTGGACTGAGGAAGAGTCTTAGTTTGTTGGTAAGCACAGGCCCAAACATTGCACAGGGCACCGCTATAATACAGATTGCTATGTCCAAGTGGAAGACAAGTGAACATTCTCAACACACACTTGAGAAACAGAAATGCATGTTTCTATTTCCCAAAGGAGGAAATAAACTCCCACGGGACTGCACGACCTCCATGAGTCCACAATATCCGGGTTTCTCAGAGGATGGGTGCTGCTCTCACTTAGGGGCAGCTGGGGTTGATCAGAAGTGATTGGCCTGAGAAGCCCAGTGTGGGATACAGGGGAAATGCCTCCTCTTCTCCAAGATGGCAGAATTGTAGGAATTGGCCTTGGAGATTTCTGACTTCAATTCACTGATCATGACACTTATTCTCAAGAGTTCCAAGGTTAGTTTTTTTGTTTTGAAAGACAATGTATTTTTCAGTATAGATATTCTACCTCAGGTTTTGGTGTTTGCATTTCAGAACAAGAACCAGAGATGCATGTGGTGGAGTTTTTATTGTGTGTTGAATTTATAGAGCTGATATGGCATAATTTATCAATGAAGGCTTCAAGTGTGCAATTTTATGACACATTATTGGTCTACTTTATTGTGTTTACATTATCCAAAGTCAAGTGTTTTTACCAATACTTATTTTAACCTATGCTACCCCATCCCTTCTTTGATCATCTTACATTTCTTCTTGTGTATGAGGATTTTTTTCTATTGTTTCGTTATTTGTGAAGAGCTTTCAAACCCTTCTCTTCTGACATCTGTCAGTCTTTACTTCTATGACTCTGTATTTTGTTTCTTTGTCTATTTTGTTCATTATATTATATTTATAAATGAATCCATGTTGTCTATTTATTTCTCTGCTTTATTTCAGTTAGAATTATACACGCTTTGCCCATCGATACCACTACAAAAGATACCTTTTTTTATGGTCGAGGAGTATAGAATTATGTAAATTTATTCATGCACTGCTTTTTAAAAAGATTTTTAAACACTTTTAGGGAGGGAGCAGGGAAAGAAAAAGAAAAAGAAAAAGAAAAAGAGAGAAACATCAACGTGTGGCTGCCTCTCAAGACTCTACCACCAGGGTCGTGGTCAGTAACCTTGGTTCTCATGCTGGTCTTCAATCCACTGAAGGTCACCAGCCAGGGCCTCATGCACTATTTTGAGAAGGTAAGTTACTGCATCAACCATAGATAACTCTATGTAGTTTCTTCAAATTATTAAAAATTAAATGGCCTAATGACCCAGAATTTCTACTTGTAGAATTGTATCTGAAGAAACTCAAAACACTAATTAGAAAAAAATTATGCACCCTTGATACAGATAGATCTGATTAATAACTCAGATCATTGATGAAGTATAGAGGGGCTATAGGAGAGGCTTGCCTAGATAATGATGCCTAGTCTAGGATGGGATTGTCCAAGAGGCTGAAAGCTTCTAGAGCCAGTGAGCAAAAAAAGAGAACTGGCTTTCTATAACTGGAAGGCTTGGGGTTGTGCTGGAACTTACTGGCTCGAGAGGTGGGGCTCTCTGTCTTGTGCTTTCAGGCTGTTCTTCCAGAAGGAGGCCTAGATGGTTGTGCTGCAGCTGCCTGAATTTCCCAAAGGACACATTTTCTATGGGTAGGAACTCTAGGAAAAGCCTAGGGTCAGGCTGTCCTGCAGCAGGTGGCAGGGTTTTTAATTTCACTGTTCTGCACAGAACAGGTTCTGAGGCAGAAGCCTGCCATAATCCCAGAATTATGTAGTTTTTGTATATTATGTTGTTTTACTTTGTAAACTAACCCTATAGAAAGAAGACAACTATGGAGGCTATCAGGTAAGGATTGAGAAGATAGCAGCGAGTTAGGTGTGAAGACAGCCCAGTTCTCCCTGTGTCCAGCTGTAACATCTAGCCATCTTCTGAGGAACAGAGTGAACAGCCAATGGATTCCCAAATTATATGAAGTTTGGAGGCCAAAATTATAGAGGACATTGAAAAAGAGATGGTGAGGAGTTTGCTTTGGGACAGTAAGGTCCATGGGATCTGCGCAGGGACCAAGGCTGCTGTTGCCACTGGCCTGGCACCTGCCACAGGATACAGGGAGGAGAGTGAGATCACCAACTCCCTCCCCTACCAATGAAGAGGGCAGCCCAGCATCAGGACAGGCCTAGATGCAGTAATATGCTGAGGCAAATACAGAAAAAGTGTGAGACCCACAGAGGCAGTACACATTTTCTGGGACTCTGGACACCAGCACCAGAGAAACTAAGGGCCAGGAGACACCTGGAGAAGGGAGGAGTTGGGTTATTTTGAACCCTGACTTGGATAGTCTCAGGACCGGTTGGAGAGTTGGGCTGTGTAAATAAATATCCATGTGCTTGTTGAGAACCGTGGGCAGCTGCTTTGTAAGGAACTGTCAAGGAATGGCTGGCTTCCCCAAGGGTGATTTGAGCTGAGCACGCTCAGAGACTAAGTGGCTAAGTGAAATTGCACACCAAACTTGCCTCGTGCTGTGCACCCAGAGGCTGATTGGAGCTGCATGCCTGAGACTGTGTGGCTGAGTGAAACAGCATGCCCAAGATTGAGTCACACTCCGTGCCCAGAAACCGAGTGGCTGATTTGAGCCTGGAAGCTCATACAGGTCCAGGGCTGGAGGCTGGGAAACTGAATATTGTGGCCCAGATCTGGTCCCCATCCTCTGAAAACCATAGGAAGGGAGAAAGGCAAAGCCTAGTACTGCGGGGGTGGGGGGTGGGGGGGGCAGAACTTTACATGCAGAGCCACCTGTCCACCACGGATGAGAATAAGACTACCAAGACATGATCTACTTGGGGAGGAGAGGTTGCTGATCTCTCAAAGGAGAAGTGCCAAGAGCCCCTTCCTTAATGACTTTTATTGGGTTTGTTTTACACAGGAATACAGGTAAAGCTCATCAATCATTGTCAGGTGGCAAGGATCAAACAATAGTTAACAGGAAAAGAACTCTGAGGGCTTAATCTGAGTCAGGGTCTGTCAGCTAAAGGGCTATAAAACTTTGGGAGACAAACTCATTTCCTGCTGAGGACCCTTATCATTTAAATGAGAGCATTCTTAGCAAAGCAGGTTTCACAGGACTTTACAAATTCTTTCTTATGCCCGATCACCCAGGGAGCCTGCCCCATCCGGCACAAAGCTACAGCGCCCTCTGTCAATCTTCCAGGCTTAAGTGCAGCAGAGCAAGGCAGCCAAGAGATAAGGAAACTCCTCCCAGTTGGATTGAGGACTCAGGCTATGTCAGGATAGTTGGGGGGGGGGGCAAGGGTCTATCACCCTCTTTTGCTGTGGCCCCCCGAATCCTTCCTTGCGGGCCTTCCACATGATTGTGCCTGTGTTAAGTGACCCCTCCCTTGAGGGAATCTTACCCACCACTGGCTAACCAAACAAGCTTTGGGGGCCAGTTATGGATGAAGCAGAAGCTGCGCTCCTGCCAGAAAGATAAGCTTTGTCTCCTTAGTGGCTTACAGTCCGAAGGTCGCTTACTCAGCCTTAGCCATGCAGGGTTTACAACTCCTGAAACCAGGCAGGGTGGTTCCCATTATAGCACCCCTCTTCCTGTGGCCTCTAGGAAGACCAGCAGAACTCATTGAACAGGTTTAAAGTCATGAGGAGGCTTATTATTATTTTTCTTTCTTTTTCTTTCTCTCTTTTTTCCTTTTTTCCTTTTCCAAAGTGAGAAAGTAGGACCTGATGTTATGAAGGGTCCGGAGACAGATGGAAAGGGAGAGCACAAGCCTAAAACACAAAACTGAGAAACTGAGGCATATGTCACTTTGCTAGACCATAAACCTGGTATTTTATTGTTTATGTATATTATTATTATTTTTCATTATTTTTACCACTTTTATTTCATTAGTATTTTTAAATTTTTCTTGCTGATGTTTAGTTTTCCTTGTTTTGTTTCTCTGTTTAATTGAATTGTTTGCCTGGTTTTTCTTATTCTCTATTTACTGTATTTTAATTTTCCTTCTTTCACTTCACCCATCTTCCAGTAACACACAACTCTTGATTGGGTAGTTATTATTCTGGTAATCCAAGTCATATATTTCTTGTCATATTATTGTTGTTGCAGGACTCTTGTAAATAATTGTTGTTCTACAAAATTGTATATACTATACAGCAACCCTCCTTGATCTTAGCCCACTTCACTTCAATCCTGAGGATTATTATTGTTCTGGTTAACTCTATTCTCTCTCACACTATGCCTACTTTCTATCCTTTACTCTCACTATATCTCCTCATTTAACCTTGCACAGGTGCTCTGTTTTCTGGATTCAGCTAACAATCATCCTCCCCTCTAACAAGAGTCTTATCTCTCTTTCACCTTTTATGAAAAGTGGCTAGTTGTGTGAAATATCACAGCTAATGCTATACTTATCCAAAGAATCACCAATCTCTTCTCTACTGGCTGGTACTTTAAATCCCATAAAGCACTCTCCCGCTGTCTTAATCCATTTTGCCTACTCCCTGCCACTGATCACATACAGGGATAGGTGAGAGTTGTGAACTTCAGTATACCTGCTGGAGGAAGGAAACCACCAAAAAAGGAACCACCAGAAGGTAAAAACCCGACTACAACAAGAGAGCCCACACAAGCAGAAGAAAGGTCAAACCTGGAGTGTCCAGACAAGGAGACCCAAGAGACCACACCACTGAACCCCATAGAATTCCTACCATAGAAGTTCACCCTACAAAGACAGCTACCTGAGTGAAACATCAGGAAGTACAGAAAAAAAAAAAAAGAGTCACCTAAAATAGGAAGACAAAAAAAGGACATTCAATCTAAAGAATGGAAGACTCCCCACTAAAGGAGTTAAACAAAATGGAGGTAACCAACCTATCAGATATAGAATTAAAAATAATGGTTATAGAGATGCTTAAGGAACTCACAGACAATTACAAGGAACTGAGTGATAACTACATCAGCATAAAAAAGAAATACATATAAAAAATCAGGAATAAATGAATAAAAAATCTCAGAAGTAAAAACACACTAGAAGGAATTACAAGCAGGCTGTATGAAGCAGAGTATCAAAACAGTAAGCTGGAGGACTGGGTAGAAAAAAACACCCAGATGAAGCAAGAAAAGCAAAAGAGACAAAGAAAGAAGAGGTGATAAGGGAGCTGATAAACAACATGAAATGAAACAATATCTGTATAATAGGAATACCATAAAAAGAAGAAGAGCAAGTGACAGAAAACCTGTCTGCAAAAGAAATGATGGAAAACTTCCTTAATTTGATGACAGAAAATTTCACGTAGATCCAGGAAACATAGACAGTCCCAATCAAGAGTACCCCAAAGAGGCCCAGTTCAAGACACATCATAATCAAAATGGCAAAATTCCAAGACAAAGAGAGAATCTCAAAGGCAGCAAGGGAGAAACAGGATGTAACATACAAGGGATCCATGATAAGACTAGCAGCTGACTTCTCAATGAACATGCTCCAAGCCAGAAGAGAATGGCAATAAATTTTCCAAGTAATGGAAACCAGAGGCGGCTCTCAATTAAAATGGAAGGCCAAATAAAAACCTTCCTGGACAAAAGAAGTCTAAAAGAATACAGCGCCATGAAACTACATCTGCAAGAGATGCTAAAGGCACTGCTTAAAGAACAGGAAGAACAAGAATGACAGAGAGGAACATAGGCATGAAAAAATGGCAATGAATAAGTACCTATCAATAATAACTTTAAATGTAAATGGATTAAATGTTCCTGTCAAAAGTCATAGAGTAGCTGAATGGACAAGAAATCATGACCCACACATACGCTGACTACAGGAGACCCAACTCAGAGTTAAAAAACTATACAGACTGGAAGTGAAGGGCTGGAAACAGATATTCCAAGCAAATGGACAGAAAAAAAAAAGCCAGAATAATAATACTTATATCAGAAAAAATAGATTTCAAAAAAAAAAAAAAAAAAAAAAAAAAAAAAAAAAAAAAAAAAAAAAAAAAAAAAGGGCCATAAGAAGAGACCCAGAAGGTCACTTCATAATACTGAAGAAAAGAATCCATCAAGAAGACATAAACTTTGTAAATATATATACACCCAATATAGGGTCACAAAATGCTTAAAGAAAGTCTTGGAGGTCTTCAAGAAAGATATTGACAGCAACACAATTATAGTAGGGGATTTCAACACCCCACTGTAGAAAATGGATAGATATTCCAAACAAAATATCAAAAAAGATATTATGGCATTGAATGATGCCCTAGATCAAATGGACTTAACTGATATATGTAGAGCCTTTCATCCCAAAGAAGCTAAATACATATTCTTTTTGAATGCACATGGAACATTTTCAAAGATATACCACATGATAGGACACAAAACAAGCCTCAACAAATTCCAGAAAATTGAAATCATATCAAGCATTTTTTCTGACCACAAGGGACTGAAACTAGAAACCAACCCCAAGGGAAAGAAACCCAAAACACTCAAAATCATGGAGATTTAATAGCATGCTATTAAACAATGAATGGGTCAAGAATGAGATCAAGGAAGAAATAAAAAAGTCTTTGGCAACCAATGAATATGAACTCACAAGAACCCAGAACGTACAGGACACAGCGAAGGCAATCCTGAGAGAGAAGTTCATAGCAATATTGGCCTACCTTAAAAAGGTAGAAACATTTCAAATAAACAACCTAACACTATATCTACAAGAACTTGAAGACAAGCAACTAAGACAGCCGAGAGTAAGTAGAAGGAATGAAATAACCAAGATCAGAGCAGAGTTAAATCACATAGAGTCTAAAAGAAAATTCTAAGGATCAAAGGATCCAGGTGTTGGTTCTTTGATAATATAAACAAAATCGACAAGCCTTTAAGCAGACTCATTGAGAAAAACAGAGAGATGGCCCAAATAAACACAATCAGATAAAAGAGGAGAGATTATAACTGACATCACAGAAATACAAAGGATTGTAAGAAATTACTATGAAGAACTGTATGCCAAGAAATTTGAAAACCTAGGTGAAATGCACAAAGTTCTAGAAAAATATAATCTTCCCAAACTCAATGAAGAAGAAGCAGAAAGCCTGAACAGACAAATAATGGCTGATGAAATCGAAGTAGTAATCCAAAAACTCCCGCCACACAAAAGCCCTGATGGAATTATTTCACAGGAGAATTTTACAAAGCACTTAAGCAAGAGCTAACTCCTATCCTTCACAGACTATTCCGAAAAATTCATGAAGATGTAAGACTCCCAAACTCTTTTTATGAAGCCAGCATATTCCTCATCCCAAAACAAGATGAAGACACAACAAAGAAAGAAAACTTCAGGCCAATATCGCTGATGAATATAGATGCCAAAATCCTCAACAAAATATTAGCAAACCCCATCCAGCAACACATTAAGAAGATCATACACCATGACCAATGGGACTCATCCCAGGGAAGCAAGCATAGTACAACATTTGCAAATTAATAAACATAATACATCACACAAACAAAAGTGAAGACAAAAATCACATGATCATATCGAAAGGTGCAGAAAAAGCATTTGATAAAATACAGCACCCATTTATGATAAAAACACTCAGCAAAGTGGTAATAGGGGGAGCACTCTCCAACATAATGAAGGCTATATATGAAATTACATATATACGTGTGTATATGTATGTATATGTATATATATGGATATGTGTGTGTATATATATTTTTATATATATGTAGTTGAATAAATAAACTCCATGCAACATTGAACAAAATACCTGAGTTTGTGTGGGGCTACTCTGCAGCCCCCAAAGATTTTAATCTGGCCCCAACAAGGACAAAATCTATGGCAAGGAAATTAGCATATGCAATTTCTTAACAGGTTGCTTTCCAGGTGCTTTTCCAATGTCTGAATGGCCACAGGCCAGTGAGGAAAAAGACAGAGAACTTGTCATGACAAAGTAGAAAGTTATAAATATGAAGAACCACAATATTTCCATCAGTATTTTATGCACAACAAAGCCCCAGGTATACACTGGCCATGGCTGATACAATTAATCCTACTAAAAATCACACAAATTTTATTTAACTACCCACTTTCAGAGAGGCAAATTGAGGCTCAAAGGGATGATAAATATTCCCAGATAGTAGCCAAAGGTAGAGAGGGTTATCTTGTGCTGTTGAGAAATCCAGTAATCACCTAGTGAAAAGCTGGTCCACATTATACTGTTTGGTATTAAAGTGCCATTTAGTTGAACAGCTAGGTGTTATGTATATGGATGTTCTACATTGAATGGTAAGTCCTACAGATACATGGCACACCACTTTTGAATGCCTCCTGGGTAGCCCTCAAGGTGCAAGTTTCACTCATAGATAAGATGGTATTATCTTCACACTAAGTAAGAAGCAAAGAGACATACCTCAGGCAACATCTCTAGGAACCACCAAAAAGATTGTGGTGTGAACATCACCCAGAAACTCTGAGTTCCTTATGGGCATGGGTGGAGGAATGGAGATTTTTAACATAAAAATATTCTGAGCTATAAATGTACAATTTCTGTTTAATGGTTTGAAAAAACACATACAATTATTTCTTCAGGGCATTTTGTTAGGTGAGGAACAACAGATCTTCCTGTAAGAAATCTGTCTTAAGAGCCTTCTCCTAGTGAGTCTGTAAGAAACACCCTGAGTATAGAGACTAGAATACAGAAGCTTATGGACTTGAATGGCTGCTCAAGCTCCTTCAGGTTAGAATGGACAATCCTCTAAAGCACTTCTCTCCACATTTCTGCTAAGCTACTGAGGTTTGATCTGCCCCTGACATGAAACAAAATGATCTGCAAGATGCCATCCTGTTCCAATTTGGAGACATGGTGTTAAAAAAAAAAAAAAAAAAGACAAATTATACTAACTTTTAAAATTTCAAGAAAGGATGTTGATTGTGCTCCTTTACAGTAAATCAAGTTTTCATACCCTTATATGAACATTTTATATTTAGCAAAGGGGTAACTGGAAAATTCAGTTGGCTAGATAGTCCAATACAGGGAAAGAATTTGAGTCAAAAACATACAAGTAGACAAGACTTTATGTGGCCAATGAACATCTGATAAATCCTTACAGTATCAATGAAATAAGGGGCTATGAAGGAGCACTGAGAAGGCATGAGCACCCTGACAACAGGTAGGTTTAAAACTAAAAGAATAATTATGCCTGCTTTGTAGGTCAGGTCCCCACTAGGAGGTGCCTGAGGGGCAAGCACACTTTGAAGCTTCTCTCCCTCTCTTTCTCCCTTCATTACAATATAAAATCAAAGAAATAAACCTTAAATAAAAAAGAACTCAGAACCAGATGCACATTCTGGGCAAGATGCAGGCATAGGTAGAAACCCTTCACTTCCTCACACAACCAAAAGGAGAATAACGACCAAACCAAAATCAATAAACAACCAGAAATGGCAGAAAATCAAACTGAATGGAACTCTGACAACCAAGGAATTAAAGAAAGTCAGCTGGACCAAGCAGACTGGTAAGACAGGCAGAAGGAGAGAACCCGGGTTGAGGCTTTGTAATGCATGGGTGGGGCAGACCTAGAGAAAAGCAGTGTGGTAGTGGACTGTGTTGGCAGGGATGAATGGGAAACTGAGACTCAGACCTGCCTATGCAGTACCTTGGGGGTTGCCTTGGTGGGAGAAACTCCCAGTCTCACAGGAAGGTTCCTTGCAAAGTTGGCTAGAACCAAGAAGGTAACCTCCATTGTTCCCTCTCTGGTCCCTCCCATACAGGGAGAAGAGGTGGAGATGGGCAGACACAGTGGAGAGTTTTGGCTGCAAGGAGAGGGTTGGCTGCAGTACTGGGACAGGAGAGGCAGTGGCAGGTGGACCACGTGAAGCAGTGGGTAATCAAGCTGGTGATCCCACATTTTCGTGTGGATCACCAGAAAGAACACTTCGGTAAGGACACAGACCATGCAAATGATGGTTCCAGCGTGAAGAAATAAAGCCTCAAAACCATTGATTGCAAAAACCTGTGGGGGTTGAGGTGGCTGGAGAAATTCCCAGACTCACAGGAGGGTCCGTTGGAGACACCCACAGGGTCCTAGAATGTACACAAAACCACCCACACAGGTATCAGCACCAGAAGAGCTTAATTTTCCGGTGGGTAGCAGAAGAAGTGACTGAAAGCAGCTGAGAGTCAGGCAAGCAGCTTTGGTCCTTCTCAATTCCCTCTCCAACATACAGTGCCACCATGCAGTGATGTGGGGTGTCCCCCTCCCTGGCAAATAACTAAGGCTCCACCCCTTTTTACATAACAGGTGCTCTGAGACAAAAAAAAAAAAAAGCAACCTAAATTAAAGAACAGACCAGAGCTCCAGAAAAAGTACAACTAAGTGATGAAAAGTAGCTAGCCTATCAGATGCATAGTTCAAAACACTGGTAATCAGGATGCTCACACAAATGGTTGAGTATGGTCACAAAATAGAGGACGAAATGAAGGCTATGCAAAGCGAAATAAAGGAAAATGTACAGAGAACCAACAGTGACAGGAAGGAAACCCGGACTCAAATCAATGATTTGGAACAAAAGGGAGAAATAAACACTCAACCACAACAGAATGAAGAAAAAAGAATTCAAAAACATGAGGAGAGCCTTAGGAGCCTCTGGGAGAATTTTAAACAATTCAACATCTGAATCATAAGGGTGCCAGAAGAAGAGGAAGAGCAAGAAATTGAACACTTATCTGAAAATATGATGAAAGAGAACTTTTGTAATCTGAAAAAGGAAATGGACTTCCAGAAAGTCTAGGAAGCTCAGACAGTCCCAAGGAAGTTGGACCCAAGGAAGCACATGCCAAGGCACATTACAATTACATTAATCAAGATCAAAGATAAGGAGAGAATCTTAAAAACAGCAGGAGAACAGGAGAGAGTTACCTATGAAGGAGTTCTGATAAAACTGTCAGCTAATTTCTCAGATGAAACCATATGGGAAATAAGGGGCTGGAAAGAAGTATTCAAAAACCATACAAGCTAGATTACTCTATCCAGAAAAGCTATTGTTTAGAATGGAAGGGCAGATAAAGATCTTCCCAGGTAAGGTCAAGTGAAAGCAGTTCATCAACACCAAGCCTTTATTATATCAAATGTTAAAGGGACTGATCTAAGAAAAAGAAGATAAAAAATATGAACAGTAAAATGATAAACTCACAACTAGCAATAAGTGAACCTCAAAACAAAACCAAAAACAACAAACTAAGAAAACAGCTAGAATAGGAATGTATTCACAGAAATGGAGATCATACTGAAGGATATCAGTAGGGGTTGGGTGGGGAGCAGAATGGGGTTAAAGGTATAGGGAATAAGAAGCATAAATGTTAGGTACAAAATGGACATGGAGAGGTTAAGAATAGTATAGGAAAAGGAGAAGTCAAAGAACTATATATATGATCCATGGACATGAACTAAGGTGGGGGAATGCAGGTGGGAGGTGGAGTACAGGGTGGAGGGGAATAATATGGACAACATAATGGGACAACTGTAATGGCATAATCAATAAAATAGATATAAAAATTGAGAAGGAAATTCTCAAAGGATGCCACAGGTTTAAAAATTCATGAGAAAAGATTATGAATAATTACATACAAACACATTTGACGATCTAGATAAACTGGAGTTACCTCAATAACATAGAGCCTCCTAAGGCTCAACTAGAAAGAAACAGTGAAAGTCTATTGAGCAATTCTTGCAGTGAAAGTGAAGCCATAAGCAAAACTCCCAAAAAACAAAATCCCAGGACCAGATGGCTTATAGGTGAAATCTGCCAAATATTTAAATAATAATTAGTACATGTTGTCTTCAAACTATTTTAAAAACCAGTTCAACATAAGTGACAGAAACAGTACCTACCACCATAGCCACCACTCATTTCACCTTCTACTGTAATGCGTACATTGACCTGGTGCTATAAAGACTGGGGATCATGTTTGCTTACAATGTGCTTAGTATGAAACATTCTCATGCCACAGTGATATGGAGTTTCTCCACAACTTCATTACTTTTTGAACAGAGAGAAACACGCTCAGGGTCAGAAAGTCGATTGTTTGGTTCATACTCATTTGGACATTCACAAAACTGTTTTGTCCAATTCAGGTACTGGACTGTACAGGCACCTCTCCGTTAGGCTATGCTCTTCTACTTGAAAGAATACACTGGAGAATACTACTAGAGAAGCTTATTCTCCTTCAAACATCATGTGGACCTACATATGAGTTCACTCATTTTTTGTCCTAAAATAAATCCAGTAGATCTTTTATAATCAAACATTCCACGGAAGTTATCTTTCAGGAATATACTTCATTAGACTCTTGAAAACTTTACTTGTACTCTGAAACACCACTCATTTCATCTTCTGCTGAAATGAGTACAGTAATAAAGCATTTCACAGAGTAGATGGCTTTTGATTAAATGTGCTTTGTATGAAATATTTTCTTTCCAAGTAACTTAGAGATGTACAAAAACTTCTCTACAGTATTATCAGAGGGCAATGCAATTGGAGCCCCAAAAGTGAACTTTTATAATCATATTCAATTGGATGTTTCCACACCTGTAGGGTCTAAGAGAAGAATTATACTATACATGCATT